>JAUZNC010005184.1:9726-29172 GCA_034780395.1 Vannuccia rotundouncinata | reverse complement strand
AGACATACAAGTTGATATTAAGACATACAAGTTGATATAGATACATACAGGTTGATATAGAGACATACAAGTTGATATAGAGACATACAGGTTGATATAGAGACATACAGGTTGATATAGATACATACAAGTTGATATAGATACATACAGGTTGATATAGAGACATACAGGTTGATATAGAGACATACAAGTTGATATAGAGACATGTGAGGTTATATAACTTCATTAGTTTAATTAAACTTGCTGGTATCTGTGCCAATTTAGCGACCCGAAAGGGTTTGTTTGATTGCCATAAGGAAGGTCGCCGAGTGGAAGCAGATCAGAACAACATCAATGGGGCCCTAAAGTAGATTAGAAAATGGCGGATGTGTACCCCCCGACCCCACCTGGTAGGAATAGGAGTTAGATAAAATGATAGTCATATTTAAAAAAAAGTTCTATCTTACCGGAAAAGTTCTATCTTACTCTAAGAACAGGTCCCATAGAGAAGGTGGAGCTTCTAGTAGAGCAATAGAAAACAGAGGATGTGTAAGGCACGATTAAGAGTCCAGCTGGACCTGGAACATGTAAATGTCTCTATAAGAGGTCAAGCCTCATCGTAGGTAATAGAGTAATAACCCCGAAGCTATGCAAGGCATTGGCATTGACGCATTCCCCAGTTTCCTGAATGTTTCTTAGGAACTTGACTTTTTGACTAATTAAATGGGGTAACGCAAAGTACCTTTCTAAGTAGTGCTCCTGGTTTTTGGGATTTGTACAGTGCCTTCAATATTTGATTTCAATTGTTTTATCCTCTCAGAGTGAGCTTGTTCAGTTCTCGTCGACGCAGCTCCAGTCAGCCTCACTTTAACGTGACCAGTAACCAATCAGCGACGACCAATAGTCAGCGCATCAAGAGTGCGTCATCTATAACTGCGACCAATGAGAGTGGTCCATCCACCGAGTTCGTTCGAGGCTATCGACTTCGCGGGGAAAGTGTTGGCGATGATAACAATGAGCCGAACCAACCAGCCCCCAGCAATAGGATTAGGATGAGTTATAGGGTAAGTAACCACAGCAACGTTTTTAGATTTGTTATAAATAGAGTTGGGAGTGTATTGCCGCTTGACTTATTTAATTTTCAAAACTGTTAATTAAAATAATTTGTTGTATATTTAATGTAGAAGTAATTATTTAAAAAGATAAATGTGCAGAATAGACTTGAAATTATGAATTTTGTATTTGAATTATGTAAATTTTTATTTTAAATTGTGTCAATTATGGACTCGAAATTAACCAATTATATCCAATGAAGTTAAAAATAATAAATAATTGAATAAATAAATGAATGTTTTTACGTGTGATATTTATTAGTCTTCATAATTATTAAATTACTCAAAACATCATATTAAACTCAAATATCACAATCAGGAATCAAATGAAATACTTTATGCTATTTATCACATTCCTGCTCACCTTCAGAACATTCCTCGCAAGCCAAGCACGCTTGACCAGGAGAACTCGTCTGATTTGGTGAAGCTGATGAGCCAATCCATGACCGACACCGTCTTCCGCAGTAAACAGGACGAATCTCTTTCAAGAAGTAAAGTGGAGCTGCCCTCATCTAGCAGCAAAATGCCAAAATCAACGGCTAATGGCAAGTCCGGCGAACCAGACTCTTGTCACAGTATGCCCAATAAGACGACGCGTGAGGAGCACCAGTCCAATCAAGAGATGACCCGAAAGTCCACTTCAGCAGTTAAACCAACCAGCAAAAGGCTGCTACATAACCGGTCTGCAGAACAGATAACCTATCACAAAGAGCCCAAGCGAAGGTCGTCTCCCGAAGCCAACAGGAAACAGACACCACCAAAGATCGAAAAGTCCGTCGAGGGCAAACGAATCAGTCTCGATACCACTACAACAACCTCCACCTCGGACATTTCGTCAAGTATGGACAAGCTCTCGGATTTGTCCTCCAATATTGACAAGAGGTCCACGTCGGACAAATCCTCCTTAAGAGACAGTCGACAGCAGATTCCGACAACGTTGCCGGAGATGGAGGCCAGACCAGGCCACAATTCGCACCTTGCAACTGCCAAACAGCGTCCTGAAGATCTGCACGGCAAAACCGCGAAGGCCCAGCCAATCAAAGACACACAGAAGAGGGACAAGTCTCCCGTAAAACCGCTGTCGCCAAAGCAGGTGAAGGACTTATTCCACCTGCCCAAGCCATCGTCCCCTTCCAAAGCGAGAGTTCAAGCCTCCGACAAGTCCTCCAACGATTCCTCGGTAACGGAGAAGCCCCGGGCAGCAGCAACATCCACGCCCGCTTCAAGCAGTCGCTCCCAGTCTGACCGAAAGGCCCCCAAATCGGTGCCAACAACCAAATTAGTCTCGAGCAGTCACAGCCAGCATGTCAGGTCCAACAATGGTGGACATCTGTCCAAGACTCCTGCGTCACCGTGGCAGGCGCAGGGTGGAGAGCAGCGTCGCTCGATGCCCGAGTTCATGAGCTCTGAAGCCCCAACGACGGATGCCTCTCCGAGCAAAACCGCAGCAGGTGTGCTGGTAACGGCGAAACCGATGCGCAAGAGTCGTCATTTGGGAGGAAGTGGAGATGGACTGGATCGCAAGAAGGGATTCCCCGGAACGTTGATTTAGATCAGACAAAAAATGTAAATCGAGCCGTGTACTATAGAGTACATGAAATGAAAGAAGAATTTGAAACCTTTTTATCAAATTACTTTTATTTATAGACAAATGGATATGAAATATTCCTGAGAATTTGTCCAAACTTTATTTAATTATTTATTCATTTACACTACGTCTACAAATATTGTTATAATCACCCCCTTTCCATTGTATTCTTGTAATTTATTGTCTATTTTTTATACCCTGTATTTCTCCTTCCCCGTAGAATTGTAGCTTCTACTTCCTATAACTTAATGCAGCTAATCGTTTACCCTCTGTATATCAAAGAGACCATTCTCAGATAGATAAAAATCTCCATTCCATTTTCATAATCATAATAATGCTTTGGTTATCTTTGGGCTGTGTTATTTCGATATTGAAATATTTTTCTCGATTCTATTTACCAACCTGTGATTATCCTTGTGATTATGTGGCTAGTATTACTGTGGTTGCACACAACGAATTTTACTTCTTTCCTCTTATGTATAATAATGATTATTGAAAAGTGCAGAGCATTTATATATTTCAGATAATTTGCATTGATACATATTTAATTTTATAGAGCATATAATTATACACTTTGTACAACTCAGATGAGATATTGTGTCACCCGCATTAAATTTAAAAGCCAGTTTTTTAGGTGCAAATTGTGCCGACCATTCCTTCTTTCTGTCCTATACCATGCCTTCAAAAATCAACGTCTTATGGTCTTAACACAAACATCTTTTTTTATTGTCCCCAACACACCGTATATTGTTGTTGCTGTTTGCAAAATGTATAAAGTGTCTTTGACGTTTGTGTTATACTCAGTCTACACTTGCCCAAAATTGTCTGCCAGTATAAATGAGTTTTCTTTTGCTTTCCAATCTTAGCAATCGAACTCCGTAGTTAATATATAATTGCCCTATTTGCTAAAATACTCCGTCTTATTTTTATTATTATGACCGATACATATTTCTAGTTAATTTATATAGTATCGTATAATTTACTCCTTTATCCATGTAAAATCGTTGCTCACAGAAAGCTCATGTTCTTTATATAGTTAACTTTGCATACCCTAAAAGAGAGATTCACCTTAACCTAAACTCACAAATGTTGTACATTTTTGATCTTTTTATTTGTTATGTACCAATTTAACTTTCATAATACACGCAAATATTCCTATCACAAAAATCAGACAAACTTTCGAGATTTCACAATTGCTTCGCTGTCCATTCAAAAAGGTCACTTTTATTACTTTTTTGACACACGTGTTTACTATAAAGTCACATTTTCATTCTTTATCCATTCCTGTTTGATGCATATCAAATGTGGCTTCTTACGATACGCGTGGTACCATTTCGAATGTCATGCAGTTTCATTTGTTCATTTTTCATAACACGTGCGTCTTTTCCACACAAAAACACATTTTATTGTTACATGTGAAATTTATTGTACATATCTCGGCTTCAAACTTTTGCCAAATAAATATTTTTTGTGTCTTGTATTAAATATTACAATTTTTCAATTATTAATTTTGATCAATATCAATATCCATTTCTAAATATGAAATAACCGAATAATTATCTTCACATATTTTGTAAATTAGAATTTGTTTAATTACCATAAAGGACGCAGAGAGATTTGATAAAATTGGAAGGGAACTTTCTACAGAAATTTTAATTTAGAATAATACTGACGTCTATTTTAAATTAATTAATATTAATTATTTGTTTAATTTTGTTTAAATCAATCATTTATTCGTTTGAGAGGTTACATTTTTGTTTAAATAAGAATGAGAATATTAGTCATAACGATAATAATTTAAATTAAATCTAGTTATAGATAATGTGTCAAAAAATTTGAAAAATCGCATTTTTGAGACATATCAATTTTTAAAATTATTTTTACAAAAATTTCAATTTTTCTTTATTATCTAAAATTTTTTTTTTCTTGAAACCATGCAAACTTTTGATGTGGATTCATGTTTTCATAATTTTACCTAGCTGATTATAATATAAAATAAGCTATTCAATGATTTTAATTTATATATTGGCCATTTTTGAAAAATTTCGAAAAATTGTAAATTTGTGGTGATGGGGATGGAACCGTTATCATGATCGTCCACATGGTCTACGAAAGTAAATTTGGTGCAAAAAGTAGAAGAAAATCATTTTAATATTTTTCCAGACAGCTTACTGTTGTTAAATTGTTCAATAAAAAATGCCAGCAAAAATTGCAGAGGGGGCCGAATCGCATCCCTTCCTAGTTTGAATAGAATTAATTCAGGGTGATCTTAAAAATACATTTATATACCGTTAAATTTAAAAAAAGAAGGTTTACGATAATTAATAGATAATATGATTATATTTAAAAAAGTAATAGTATTGATATGATTACTCACACTATCACAACAAAAAGGGTATAATTTCAGTTACGTGAACCTTTTACCGACGGTATGTAAAAATGGAGAAAGTTATAAAGTTAAAATAAAAGTAAATTATAAAAATGTTGTCAGGGACTGAGAAGGCCCATGACTCTATACACTCACACATATAGAAACAAAATATGTACATAACACAAAATATTACTAAAGGTTATAAATATTTTAATTCAGAAAGAATTCCTATTTCCATTACAGATCGGAAGTGTCACTTTTGATTCCACTTTAAAGAGCGTTTGAAAGCGTTCTTCCATTTTGTATAGCTGTCTTCTAGAGGACTGTAACCTGCGATCTGGGGTTGAAAGAGTTGGTGGCCTTTATCCAATTTCTGAAGTTCTTCTTCATTTTCCCACAGCTCTAAAAGATAGTAAAAATATAATATATTTATTTATACGGCTGTTAGTATATTAATGTTTTGTCTGAATGACTTACTAGCTGCCAGACCAGCCATCATTGCAGCTCCTAAACAGCTAGCCTCGTCATGGTAGCCCCTGGAAACAGGAATCTGCAGATGATTGGCCAGTCGCTGTACCAGCCAATCATTTCTCGCCACGTTGCCATTAATGTATAACAGAGGGATGACATAGCCAGTCTCCTCAAGCACTGTCTCTACCAGCTGTTTGGCCATCATCACGATGGAGTCCATCACTGCAAACACCATTTCCTCTTTGCTGGTTTTTGAAGTGATTCCGATAAATAGACCGGCAGCTGATGAATCGATAACTGGAACTTTCAAACCATTAAAGGCCGGGATGAAGTACAGATCTGAAGCTGAAAGTGTAGAGAGGGAGGGACGATGTTTAAAACATGTTAAAATTATTTAATCGGGCCCAAATTTGTTTAATTTTTTAAATATCAGTTATTTAAATTTCAATAACATAGAACCATTATTGGTCTGGATCCATGCCGAATAAAAGAAATATTTGATGACTAACAATTTCATGAATTTCCAACAAGACAACTTACTTGTTATTTTGTCGACCATATCCGTAATTTCAGAGAAATCCGAGAAAAAGCCTGCAGAAAAATGACAGAAGAGTAACAACTGATACCTTTAATCAAAAGATAAATCTGAAACTCACCAAGATTTCCTAACCATTCAATGGTTGTCCCGGTGTCGCTATGGTTACCTTCAACCAAATAGGTGACTTGATCCCCAATTTTCCAACCGATCACAGGGTACATTCCTGTTAAAATGAAAATAATTTTGAAAGTAAATATGAATTTCCTGTAAATGCTGCAATATTTTTATATTTATTGTTTGTAAACTATTTTGTGTCATTTAATTTATTAATTTAATCGAATAATGTAAAAATTATTAAGGTCAACGTTGTTTCTTTCGTTTGTATTCCAATGTCAAAGTATATCTTGTGTAAATATAAATACACGTTTTTGTGAAATTTTTGTAGAATTTGTATAATTAAATTAATTGATTTTATAAAATCGAGAATGCTTTAAATATCAAAAATCTTCAGTAAGTTTTTCCTTAACTCCCAATCGCATAGCGACCATTTACCGACCTTAGCGTATAAAACCATTTTGGTGGAGTGTTTATTTCGTAAATTCTAAATTTGTTTAAATAGGATTTGGAATAGGTACTACACATTTTATTACGCGGATATTATTACAAATTTTTGTCAAATTTTAATAATAATATAAATCTATTGTATTAGAATTTAATTTTAATAAAAATGTGAATACTTCTCGCCTACCTTTCACCGAGGCATGCGCCTTCATCCCCGTGTTGATATTTATAAAGCTGCCAGTTCCGAGTGTCAACTTGGCCTGTCCGGGTTGCAGACAACATTCGGCAGCAGTAGCCGCTTGCTGAAACCAAAGTCACCACTGAAGATGGTTGCAGACCGGAGAACCAATTTTAGTGATTAATTGGAAGGGATACACTCAATTGGTTATTGGAGCGATACCAATTAAAATGAAACAACAGCTCAATAATGGAAACCGGTGCTATTGTCCATTTGGTAGTTTGTATTAATTATGGTAAATCAATTTAGAGGTCCCATATGGGTACGCGGATGAGCTTAGCCTATAAAACGACACACCAAGCATTAATTTTTAAGGTTCTATGACTTTGAATGCAACTAAAGACAACTAAATAAATATTTTTTTGAGATTATAATAATATAGATTTTAAATTATAGGCTTCAAAAATCATAAAAAGACTTTGAATACTTCCAAAATTTTCTTTTATAAGAAAGGTTCATAACATATCAGCCAATCAGAGTCTACTAGCCGGGTACTAAAAATAGAATCACGTGCTGGGAGAGTCAACTTTTTTGTTGTATCAAACCTTGATCGCCCTGTCGGTAAAAGGTTAACTAAACAGACAATTAATCAGATTTATTAATTCCGTTCGAGGACTTCGGTCATTGAATATTTCTTTAAATGAGTCTAGTTCCTAAACTATATGGTGATGTTTTAAAGTTCAAATGTTCGTATATATGGTTACGGGAATGGTTTAGTTTAGTTAAGCAAATTTTTTAAACTTTTAAAGTGACTTTCAAAGTTACCTTCAAAGAAATCAAAGTTGTAAAACTTTCCATGTGTCCTTCCAAGTTTTATAACTTTGAATTATTTGAAGGTGAATCCATAGTTTAATCAAAGAAATCCATGGTTCCTTCCAAGTTATCAAAGTTCTGGGTCACTCATGGGCTAGTAAGAAATACCATATACTTGAACAGATTTAGGGATTCCTATTTTACTCCAATATCAGTAGCATATATATATATATGTTACTAATATGATTTATTTTTTTCTTTTACTATTAGTATACAATTACAGTTTTCTATTTGTTACTAGTTTTCAATAATACAATTTATTTATTTAAACAGTTGTTTTAATAAAAATTTTGGATCTATTATGTATTAGTTTGCTATTAGTTTTCTTGTGCATTTTTCGTAAATAATTATATAATAAGTAAATAATTAAATAATCACTATAATATGTTATTATAGATAACCACAATTGACATCGCCTATATAAAGTACATATAGGATAGGCAAATCAATAAAATTAACATGTAGCCTATTTGGAGTTTTATCTCTAAAAGAATACAGTATAACACTTTACAGTACAACCTTTACTCCTACGCTACGCTTTTATAATACAATTAACTTGGATAAATTTGTCGAATTTATGACGAATTTATATGGATTTTTTAATTTACCAACAATTACCAACAACAACAATTTGAAACCGGGTGGCAGGACTGTCTTGCCATGACAATTGCTTTAGTTTTATGGAGTTGTAAAAATAATTTCTGCCTTGTACTAAGTGTATTTGAAACAAATAGCCGTGTCCACAATCAAGAGAAAATATTAGTAACATTTTTTCTAATAAGAAAATATTTTCTTTTGACTTAGCAATAATCTACAGTCGTATTCACAATAAATTAAATTATTTTGTCAATACCAGACAACCTGTCTCAATTTGCAAACGCGGTAAATTTGTTTACAACTTTTATGAGTTTCTATTACCTGTTGACCTTACTAAATATGTTATTGCTTGCGTCTGTCGATTATTATTTTTTGGCTTGAGTATCTTACTAGAGTACCTCTCATCTCGCAGAAGTAATTCAGTCCTAGTAAAGAAACAGAATGACTGATATAATTAATTACTTGACTGAAAAGCCGACACACATTGTAAAGGAACGTCTCGCTGCATATCTCATAAAAAAATATTTCTCATTTCAAAACTGTATCACATTCCGACAATAACTAAGTGATGGTCATTTGTTCATATACTTTATAACCTATTGTGAGTAATATAAATCATTATATATTGTAGCACCAAGATAGCGCCCATTATACCTGGCTATTTTAGATCAAAGAGCCGACACGCGCTCCACGAAACCTTAGTTTCAAAAGAAGAGGACAGAGAAATACCACAACTAACATATACTATCGAAGAAACAAACATAGAATATAACAAAGGAACATAGAATATAAACTCACTTAAATATAATACCTATAATAACCTACTAAATACAGGAGTACTATGCATGTAAATACTCAGTAATATTAACAATAAATACTCAAGAATAACTTCACCAAATACTGACAAATTTAAGAATGCTATATTATGTACTAGTAATAAATGCAATAAATACATAAATTACAAAACAAGTTGAAATGAAACATTGTAAACAATTCTTGATAAAATAGCATTTAATCCATTAGATGACGGAATTTTCATGGCATGGCAAGACAGAAATGGTGTTAATTAGATAGATAGATATTAGGTGTTACTACTATCATTTCTTACATTTTATAATATTATAAGCATGTAAAGTATTATACTTTTTATTAAAATGTTCATTACCTATCTACATTAATCTAATAGTTAAATAGTTTTAAAAGTTTTTTTGTAACAGCAAACAAATTATGACGCTACGAAAAGTATATTTCACATTTCTTCATTCTAAAATGTGTATAATGCTTTACATGGAAGCATTTTCAAAAATGAAACTGTTCATGAACATTGATATCATAATTGACTTTATTACGATATCTATGTTCGGGATTGTTTATTTTAACATTGCATAGTAAGTTTATCATGTGAAAAGTACTATACAAACATGTTGAAATGGGTATAAAACTTTTATTAATTGCGAAAATTATCGAACCATAACATATTTAGAGAGGTGAAACTGATATATTCAAGATATAAAACAAAATTAATAAAGATGCAACCAACATATATATTTTTTTTAAATACTGTAATGGATTCCAGCTTTAATCAAATTAAAGCAAGCCGTATCTACGCAGTGGTGTTTTTCGAAAAATACTTCCAGTTTTCAGCTGTTCCTGCTTTATAACTCAACTTGATTTTCCGTACAATATGTAAAATAATTCTGGTATCTGTCTCGTCGTGCCAAGCTTTGAGTTTGTCTGCATCCAGCACTTTTGGATCCAATGTTTCCACCTGAATTGATATAATTTCTACGTGGCCTGGATATATGGTAATAGCTATTATAGCTTAAATATAGCCTCAAATATATTCAGTAAAAACACAGATTTTCTATTAATATATTTCTTATTTATTCGATTTTTCTATTTTTCTATTTGTATATATATATATAAATAAATAAATAATTGTAAAAATAATTAAAGCAATATAAATACAACTTGCGATTGAAACTTAATTTCATGTAAAGATTATTATTAAATTTTAGCAAGAACTTGTATAAATCTTGAAGTTCTTCAGGTTTTTCCACAGTTGGGTATCTTGCGGGACGTGCATGTCTTGGTCAAGTTTTCTAAGATTCTTGCTAAATAATTTTTACATGATTTGAAGAATTGCACCTACAAAATAACTCGTTTCACCCACAAATAATGTAAGTTCACAGACTAACTTGTTTGATGGATGATAAGTAATATATGAAAAAATAAAATAAATATAGTTTTAAGTCATAATATATGGCAGCCACGATTTCAGCTTCAATTGTAAGGATTTATTGAATATGTATGTGGATATCTTTTAAACGTTTTTACATATATGGGGCTGTTTAAGTATTATGTAACGCTTTGGGGGGTGGGGGGTGTTTTGGTTAATGTTACACTGCGTTACGGGGGGGTGGGTGGGTGTATTTTATAATGCAGAGCGCAGAATGATGTTCATGAGAAACATCCTGATAGACATTTCTGTAAAGCGTCAATACGAGCAATGGAAAAAATTTCTTCTATTTTTGGGAGAATCGGAGGTGACCTTTTTGAGTATTGATGCGAAAGCTAGGGTTCCAATTGGCATCACAGCAGCAAATAAACAAGCGCCTCTGATGATGCATCTCGAATATAAAATGAAATTGGCAGATCCTGACTTTGTAAAAGCTGCGAAACATTTAAACTCATACCCAATATGTATGCTGGGATCAAAATCAACTCAGGTTCCATTGGTGATCCTCAAATTTGTTCCAAATGTCAAATATACCACACCACCGTTAAATCTCTGCAGGCACATAGACGGATTTGTGGACGAAAAAGTGAACAACCAGTGAAGGTCAGGCCTTTGAAAATTGCTGCCAGGAGACAAATAAAGGGAGCTCATGTGCGCCATTGCATATGACAACGAAGAGGTATTGGAGTGGCTCGATGAAGAAGATGTGGATAATACTGGTCTGGATGACCCACAACAAATGGTTGTCAAAAGTGGCACACTTGTCTTAAAGGTTTCCGATAACAAATTTTATTATGGTGATTAAATTATTCATTTTTTATCCTAATAATGATGTAATTTTGAACTTTTGAACAATACAATAATTCATTACATAATTGTAATCGCAGTAAATGTTGTGACAGAATGTGTTTACACAAATGTTGTCTACTTTAATAATTAAAAATGATTATATCGGTAAATCGGGGGAGGGGGTGTTATCAGAAAAATATAAAAAATAATTTATAAACAGCAAAAATAAAATAATAATCGCATAATTAATAAATATATTAATTATGTTAAATATAAGGTCATTGAATATTCGGAAATAAATTACACAATATTTTGTTTAAATTAATTTATATATGACAAGTTGTAATATTTTAATATATTTACTATACCAATGGTTTTTCCTGTTGTAGCATTGGTGGCAGTTGCTGCTAGGCAAGCAAGTCAGCCTGTAGCCGTGTTTTTAAAGAATAGAGCACTGCATAGCATTTTCTTTAAAAAATATATATGTATTCCTCCTGCTCGAGGTGTGTAAGTATGAGATTAAAAGCAGTGGCACTCTGCACTGGAATTTAATTAATAAAGCTATTACCCCAGATTTTAAGGGAACCAGATCTATATTTACATTACAAGTCCTCTTTTTTGAGAATTATTTTCAAAATCTTACAATTGTGTTACACAGTTATCACTGAAAATAAATTATTAATATTAGCTAATATTGAGATATTAAAATAATATAGTTAATACTTAAAATCAAATTATATTATTGTCATCCCTTTTAAAAAGGTATAATGACTAATGTTACTTTAATAAAATGAAAGGGAAGTATATATTTTAAAAATTAAATGATAATTGAAAAAAATGGTTAAGATGAAAAACATTTTATGTTTGGAATAGTTTGAGGTATTACCTAGCCTACTTTAAAATTAATTAAACTGGATAGTTAATTAACCAATAGCTACTGGTGAAAGGGAAAAAAAATTGATTTTATTATAGAAAATTTGCAGTAAACCCTATTTTTAGAATGCTCTTACTGCTAAAGTTCAAATTGTGTATAAGATATTACTGAGATTTATTTGGTTTACATTACACCATATTTAGCTAGCCTTTTCTGACTATCTTCTTTATATAATAGGGTGAATAAACAACATTGCAAGACAGTATACTAACTAATTATATGTATTTCTGAATAATCAATATTTGTTGGTTTTTATCATGACATAACAACATATATAATAATTATGCCAAAATAGACAAAATGAATAGTAATATATATCTGCTTTATAATTTTTGTAATATATTACAAATAGTTAGATATATTTTATAATTTATATAGGTATTTGTATAATTTAATAATAATATACCAATTTAATTTTAACATCAATGGTTGTATTTCAATATTGTCAAAGAAGTTTTATGTAAGAAATATAACATATATTTGATGATTCTGTAAAACATAATTAAATAATTTATAGTAATTCATGGGCATAACTAGGAATTTGAGGTGGCCCGGGCAAAGACTGGGTCAAAAGTTTTTCAGGTCCAAGGGTGTAGACCCCAGAAAATTTTACAATGTCTTAAATTGTAATGAAGCAATATTAGAGCACAAAAAACTGAGGGAATAAGTTTCAATAAATTTTGTTATGTGACTCACAAAAGTGTATGTATTCTAATATAGTAATTTGCACTATTTTAAATTCTCAAAACAGTACAACCCGGGCAACTGCCCGGGTTGCCCAATGGCTAGTTACGCCGCACCTGTAATTTATAAATACTTTTTATTTACAAATAACATTTTGTATATTTCAAGTAATATTTCATATTGTGTTTATATGTTTTTATATGTTTTTATATGTTTATATGTTTTTAAAAAAACTATTTACAAATACACACTATACTTTTTTCTTTTAGTGAAATATATTCTATTGTTATCATGATGTAATATAAACATAATAGATAGATAGAAATATAATATAATTATGGAATTTATAAATACTATTTCTGAAACAAAAATTTGAAAATATAGTGGAATTTACAGACCTATTTTAATGTATATGTATGCATGAATATAATTAACATTCAGAAAAATATTTTATACCTGTATTCTATACAGATTTTGACCATCAAATACTCAAATTATTATCATGGTTCTGAATAAACAGTTTATATACATATATATGAAACCTCCCAACTCCCATTTATCATATATATTTGACACGCTATTTCCATTTGTACTGTTTACTGACAATTCCATTCAATTCATGGATCACAGATAGCCAAGCTAACTGATCTCATTGTGGAGATTACACTTATATTCAAAAATAGGCAAACATCTCTTTTGGAATCAACATCTGCATTATTATTATTATTATACTATTTTCACAATATTTTATTTAGACACTCAATGGCATGCCAGCCCACATTGTACAAATCATGCTCTAATTTATAATTGCTCACACTGTCCTGTATAAGGTAGTTATAGGCCCCATATAATCACTGACACACCTGTTGAGGTAAATGTTATAAAATGTCTATATATTATGAGTTGAGTAAGACAGAGCTATTTATCAAATGAAGTATGTTTATATTTTTATGATTTATTTTATTCATCAGCTATGAAAATGATATAATGGTTTTCATACATTAATAATTATTTGTGATAACATTGTGGTGGGGTTCATTTTCATATCACAATAAAAATTTATTTTTTGTGTTTTATGCTTTTATATCTATATAATATTATCTTCTATTTTTTACCATATAGTTGGTATAGTGATTATTGCAGTCAATATATTATGTTAAATAAATAAATCCTGATACCTCTGAATAAAAGATACATTTACAAATGGACTATTTCATGGCTTGAGCCACTTCCTTTTATACCTAAATAAATTTATATATTTTCAATATAGTTAATTATAAATTCAAGGTAAAAATTCAAAAAAAAACTGTCTTGAGTACTACTTTTTGAGTGACACAAACCACTTAAAAATAGCTAAATGTATACTTCATTTATAGTTCAATTTCCAGGAATTGTTATAACCAGGAATCACTGTATGTGTTTAAATCACATTTTTGCCAAGACAATGCAAAAAGGTACATTAAGGCTGAATGTATGTTAGTTATATCAAAGTACATTACAATAGGAATTATTCTGTACTATTATATTTGACAAGGCATATTTGTTTAAACAAAAAGTTAATACGTTTTTAGTAAAGAAAAAGGGACATTAACATGCTTTAAATAGTGATAGAAATAAAAATAAACTAATTACAGAAATTAATAGAATGTGAGGAACCTTAATTTACATGTCATCTCTGATTGACTTGATTTAAATGTTACTCTAAATATTAAATAGTTATGAAATTAATATGATAATTTAATAAATTTACAAACTTTTGTTTTTATTTTACAGGTGTTATTAATGATTAATTTATATTACAAACATATAGTCAGGGTGGGCACACATACTCTGAAGATGAGTGTATACTTGGATATATTTGGATTTGATAAATAAACTTGGATTTAAAGATTTTAAACCATAAACTTGTATATACTCGTATTTTCACATTTTAATTTCATACTATTGCTTGATGATAAGTTGACAACTTGACTACTTACTACTACTTGAACTAATGACATGTGAAATAAAAAAATGTTATCTAAATACACAAAGTGGCGGTAATTCAAATAAATTTTATAATTTCCTAAGATATAGGTACTCAGATTTTCTTAAATATATACTCGGATTTTCTTAAAATATATACTTTGATATACTCTAATTTTGTTTTGAGTTTCATGTGGCCACCCTGTATAGTATAACACCTAAAAGAAAATTTTAATGTTTTTCAAAAACGGAAATATATTATAATTTTAGATATTTTTTCATAACCAAAGTATTAGAATTTCAATACTAATTTTGTGGGAAAATGTATTATTGTTTACAGTGAAGTTTTCCTTTACTCTGTAGACCTGAACATATTCTATTCTTTAAGGATAAATTAAAACACCACTTTAAACACTGAAGCAGGTTTTTTGTTTATTCAAGACAAAGTTTTACATCTATTATGTAGCATAATTTATCAATCCAGTTGTAATTGCTATATTTATAATAAATATAAGTTGGTAATTGATAGGGATACATTCACCATACTGTCTTGTTGTGTTATAAATACGGCTTGGGTAGAAAATACATATAATAATATACTACATTAATAATTTATTTATTTTATTTCATAAATAATATGATATTATTTATAATTTATAACATTTTTACATAATTAGAATTTAAACAAATACTTAATGCACAATAATATACAATATGATTATATATCTATTTCCACTTCAATGTAATTTTCAAAGGTTGTCTTGAGTTATAATAAAATGATTGATGATTAAGTGTTCCATTTTTCTGTATTTTCTATAAACAGTCACAAGAGTCACTTGTTTAGTTTATAGCTTTATAAGCACTGATTTAAATTAATGATACTTTTTGATTAATTATCACAATTAAAGAGAATTCATATTAAAGTATTAAAGACATTAATTAGTTGACATTAATCTATTCTATTATTTTCTTTCTTTTTCCGAAAAGTTTATCGATTTCTTGAAACACGAATCAGGCCATCTCGAAACAATAATTTTGATATTAAAGAAGAACACCTGGTTAATCTTGGTGCTAATATTGTTGGTGAGGTGTCAGTCTTCCTTATGGTAGCAAGTACCGTTCTACTACAATACTCTTCTTATTCCACCAAACGCCTCAACAAGGAAACGGATCACAAGGATCAGATGGACCGGCTAGAGGTTTCAATAAACTCTCTTAACAAGATGATTGATGAGATTAATCATGATGTTAGCAAGCTCGGAATTTTGCTTAAATCACGAGAGTTGAAACAAGAAAAAGAAATGCCTAATAAATCTCTCTATTAATTTATTTTATTTTATTAGAATAAATTTAATTTTCTGTGCAATATGTTTTTTTCTTTCATTTGTATATTTTGACTTGACTTATTATTTATATTTAATAAATCCTTTTGATTAATTTGTTTTGTCATCAATTATACTATTAAATTATCATATAGATATATTTTCCTTTGTTTTCATAATTATCTATTCTATACTTGAGTAGTATTATTAAATAGAACATGTATTTAGAATATACCCATTTGACAGATTATTAACTTTCCTTTTTTATCGTTACTGTTTTTATGTAAGCTTTGTATTTATTTATAGTTTAATTATTGATTCTAAATCTACTTTTTGTTTCGTATAATTTGATAACCCTCTATAAAATGTTTAGTTGGTTCTGAATTTTTATTTACTTTTACACATTTGTTTGAATTGCTTCAAAACAGTTTTATAAATGATTTTTATAAATACACTAGACTTTTCTTTGTTAATACTGCAGAATCGTCTGGATTTATGCAAAACATAGTAAAACTGGTTATCAAATATCATTCTGGAAGTCTTTATACTGAAGAATGAATTTAAAAAATTATTCTGAGACTCTTGGTTCGTCAAAAGTAGTTTATATTGCCTCGGTGGATGTGGGGTCTACAAACATGATCTGCCAGATCTACAACAAGTCTCTGGATGTTCTTGGAAATTGTGTGGTTCCGGTGAGTTTGTTGTCTAAATGATAAAAAGTTTTGGCAAATATTTCAGTGTGTGTTGCCTTCTCATGAATGCCTGTTTGCAATATTCTCTAAAAGCGCATTCTGAAAATACTTAACATTGAGAGAAACATGTTTACTTTAAGATTTATTGGTTTAATTGTGTTGATAGTTAATATTTAATAGTTAATGATTCTACAAATCTACCCTTCGATCTTCAGATTTCAAAACACTTACCGTCTCCTGGTAGGTATGAGCTTGACCCTCATGAAGTTTGGAAATCCTTCCAGTATGTAGTCAAAATGGCGCTTGAAGGTGACATATTTCCACTTTAATCTCTTATAATTTTCCTTATTGATTATGGTTCATAGCGTTTCAAAATATTCTCTAGATGCCCACATTACTTCCGCTGACTTAACCTGTATTGGAATTAGCACTATTCGGAACAGTTTTCTACTTTGGGATAGGTAAGTCAATCCCCACTTACAAATATTTAAGAACGAATAGTGTACCTCTCAATGTTTTCTTTCACTTTAGAGTGTCCAGTGAACCGCTGACTCCCATGATCAGCTGGCAAGATCTTCGGGCCTCAAAATTGTGTGATCAGTTGAACCAGTCGATCACGATGAAGGTTGTTTGTTTGTCAGATGTATTAACATAATTAGAGGTCATACTCTTACATTCAATACATGGCGTGATTTAAAATATTTTTGTTTGTTATAAATAAATATTTGTTGTGTTGGATATATTAGGAATTTCCTTTCTTGGTTTATTGTATTTGTTCTCTGTCTTTTATATCGTCAATGAAGCTTTTTAGCAACTGGTCTTGTGTATCTCTAGAATTGTTCGTGTTGTTTACGTCTGCCATTGTTGTAGTCCTAGCACTAAGTCGTAGAGACTGTATTTCATCTATTAAATCATTTGAAGTGAGTGTTTACCTTCCTTTAAGTTTGGCAGAGAAGTCTCTACTTTTTATTGAACTCAGCATCCATCGATTAAAAGATATTGAGTTGATACTCGACACTGAGACGTTAATTAACATTCCTGGGAGTTGTGCATGAGGATGGTTAGGGAATATTCAACTTTTAGCAAGTGTGGCAAATTAGGTTTACACCAGACACAACCGAGAAAACTGCACATATAACAACAAAACTTGTGTCAAAAATTTAATTATATGTTTCAAAATCGCTTTCATGAATGATATAGTATTGTGTTTATATAGTACGACCTTAACCCTGATCTTAACATGTCTGTACTTTAAGTGTTTCATTTGGACTATGGAATTAATGTTTACTGAGGTCATTAAGTTCGTATTGTAATTGTAATTTGTACTAACACAGTTTAACAAATCTTAATTCTTTTGTTTTGTCGTTTAGCTCAAGTTATTTTTTCAGGGATAACAATTCTAACAAAGCGAAGTTTTGTTTTGTTCCAGTGCATCCATTATGTGTCGAAAATTGCATACTTTTTGACCAGGATTGTGGCTCTTTTGGTGACCTCTGCCATATATTTTACCACTGATCAAATGGCTATTCCTCTACTCTATGAATTTCAAAACAATCCCAAGGTAACCTTTGCAAACGGTTATTCAGACGATCATTTGGGCTTACATTTATTACCAACTTATTAACAATGTAACTGCTTCTGGAACCTTGTGTTTAGTTGGTGCAAGCGGCTAACAACGAGACATTATGTGTGGGAAATGTCGACTCTTGGTTGCTATGGAAGCTTACTGGGGGTAAAGTTTTTGCTACTGACTACGGATGTATCAGTACAAGTGTGCTCTATGATATCTTTATGGTTAGTCAGTTTTGATCTTTGTCAATTTGATCAACCACCAAACTGGTGTGTTGATGTTTTCATTTTGTTTAATATGTTCTTGGGTGTTTTATAAACTTGTTATAATTATAAATACATATTTTCCTGACCTCAGCTGACTAAATTTTCTTCTGCAGCTCAAATACAGCTCGATTATGTTTAAATATCTCGGGCTTCCCTCCAACAATTATATGCCCGAAGTACGCAATACCAGGCGAGTACAATACATTGTAGTTGACCATTTGAAAGTATAATCAATTTCATTATAGTCCGGGATCCCGGATGGTTTTAATCTAAATGTTAAGGGCTAAAGGTTTGATACTTTTATCAAATAATATGATCGATGGATGATCAAATATGTAAGTCTTAAGCTGTACATTATTTTTTATGAGCATTTTAGTGTTTTTCCATTTTATGTTATTCACCATTGTGAATAAATAGATGCATATCATTTTGTTCATCTAATCGTTTTCAAAATATTTCAAGCAAAATTGTATGGATAATCAAACTAGTTATTTACTAGAGAATTTAAATATTACTTCTCAAGATAAAATACCCCTAAAATAGGCTTTAGTACTATAAATATTAATAGGTTTCTGGAAAATGATTAGCATGAATTTATTCAAAAGTATTTTTATTTTCTTTAAAATGTGCATTTTCATGAAAATTAGGTGAAAACCATAGAACATTTCTCCAATTCTTTGATATGGAAAAACACTAAAATGTTCATAAAAAATAATG
>JAUZNC010005173.1:0-35841 GCA_034780395.1 Vannuccia rotundouncinata | reverse complement strand
ATTAGGCAGGCTACTGCGAAAATTTGTGAAATAAACAACTTTCATACAGCATTGCGCTTTTTACTTTTTACTTTCTTCATTCTCATGTAGTTTGGGACTAGTTTATATATAGTAGATAGTAGAGGTAACCCTATATTACATATAATAAATATACAAAATATACGTTAGATTACAATAATAAATTTTCATAAAAAAACATAAATATAACATTAATTTATAAATATGGATATTAATTGTTACTATTAGATCATATTACTATTATTTTTATGCATAAACAATTGAAGAAATATATACGGAATAAATAAATAACAAACGCCGTAAAGAAGAGGTTAAGTTAAAAAATTAAAAATTAGATTAGTTTATAATCGAGATGGTTATTTTAATCGATATTTTATTAAATCATAAATGTTTTCTTTTATTAATTTAAATTTTGTTTTTATAAATTAAAAAAATGTATAAAAGTCAAATTGAATTAAAAAACACTCATTTATTTATGATGTGTTGTTGGTTCAATATTGAACAAAATATAATAAGTATTAAAGACATGTACTTTATTTTTGATAGCTATTTTTTTATCATTTGACAACAACTTAAAATTTAATAAATCGTTGGTATCTTGACAATACGCTATTGCTACTATATCTTTGATAGTTATCTCTTTTTCAACTACGAATAAGTAAACCAAATTATCATTAAATTTGTACAACTTTAAACATCTTAAAATTATTTCATAAACAAAAATAAACTGTTTATTGCTGAGTATATTAAGAAACATTTAGGCGTCATGTTTAATATATAATTTATGTAATAATGTAATTTAGTATATTTTTTATGATGTACTTTGCTGTGATAGGTGTAGAAAACAATAAAATGTGGCATACCAGAAGGCGCAATAATTAGTAAAATAATATAACTACATAATCCACATTTGTCTTTTATAATTATAAAAAAGACAAATTTTTTCTGAAAAATTTCAGATTTCAAGAAACCAAAAACCTTTTAAATGAAAAGAAACCAGCTGAGACCTTATATATTTCATAAGCAAAAATCTATTTCAAATACGTAAATAATATGAATTAATGAATATTATAGTTTTTAAAAATAATTATAAAAGTATAAAGAGGGTATTATCATATTTTGATATAGCTAGCCAATCAGATCTTTTTAAAAACGGAATTCATGTCCAATCCAAGATTAGAGATGTGATGTCATCTTGCAATCAATTAAATAATATTCGTCGCCAGTAGCACAAATATAGAAACCCTGAGACCTTAATGGGAGGTTATAAACGTACATATAATATGTCGCAATATGAGCCGGAAACCAATTGAAAAGCGGTCCCCATTGCCGTGTCTCACTCAAGATTGACATCGCGGTCTGACCTAATGGACAATTAACTTTTGGCAATGCCCTGTACACAATTTGTTTCAACAGATTCGTCATCGGCTGTTGCTTCCAGACGTTTGAGCTCTCAATTAATTAGCGGCAGTGTTGTAGGAAGTCGGAGTATTCTCTCATTGATATCAACACAATCTTTGGTTCCCAGTTTCGATTATAATCGTCAGTATTTTTCACAGTTAGACAGAGTCAGTATGCTAAGTTGGAATTTTATAATCCTTTGGAATTATGTGGTCTTCTTGTGTTCAGTTCACGTTGGTAAGTTTATTTTTTGAAGATGTTTAAAATGTATAGAAGAAAAATATATTGGTAATATTTTAAAATAAAAAAAACACTTTTTAAATATTTCTTATATATACAAAGGTCATATTAATTAAAACTTATTCCAAAAAAATCTATATTTAAACTGTTTTTTAAAGAGACATATTATGGATCAAAAACAATTTGGTTCTGGTTAGCAATTAGCTCTGGTTTTTATCTTTTGAATAATTTGAAATATGTATAGAACGAATCTCCCTAAATATGAGTTTTTCTAGTGAGATTTTTAGGTGTTTTTTATAACTGATATTTGTTATACAATATTTTTTCTTTCGTTCCACCAACTATTTAAGCTTACAGACGTCGTTAATTACTCCTAATAATTTATTTTAAATTAATGTATTGTAAAGAATAAGCACATATCTTAACTTTAAAACGCTCTCCTGAGAATGTGGGTAAAAAATGTCGCACACAAAATTTTTTAATTTGAAATAGCTCAAATTTTTTTTAAATAAGTTATCAACATGCAGTTTTTTTCTATAAAATAAGTTCTTCATAAAAAATTTAAATATATGTATAAAATATAAATATATGAAAAAAAAACTAAAAAAAAAACTAACTCCAATTGTGGAAAATATGTCAAAGGTATGGAATCTGTCACATATATATAAATTAAATTAATTGGAAGAAAGTTATACATTTAATTGCAATGAGACTTTTGTGGTTGTAAAGTGGTAAAATATTATCCGCGTCAGTTATTTAACTGTCTTTTTGACAATGGAATTTATTGAAATGCGGAAGAATCAGATGTTATTGTACATAAATCAATTAAATGTTTTTTAGGCTTTTTAAATATTCAAACAACCTCAAACTATTGAGAAAATCACTATAGTTATATAGTTTTGACATTATATAATAAAGCAAACTACTAATAATCTGTGATAATAAAAATAAAATATTGCATCAATCATCAGAAAAGTTTCAGGAGATTAGCAACAGTTACTATATCTGTTTCAGTTGCTAAAATTACGGAAAGGCGACTGGTTTAATTTAGAGCACTTGTCAATATACATTCTACCTAAAAGATAATAAATTCAGATTTTTATTTTTTATTAATTGAGACATATAAAAATAGAAACAAGATTATGATATAAAAATTGAATATATTCAATTGTTTGACAAAGAAGGAAGATTATGCGACAGAGTAAATACAAATAATTAAGAAAAATATAAAAATTTCATAATTAAAAATTAAAATTCTAAAGAAACGAATTAAGCCAAGGTATATACATTTACATATAACTAAATACATTCATTTAAATTTATGACACGTTAATTAAATTGTGTGTGTAAAATATGTATATAATAATCTATGAACTTATTTATAAATATTCTAATTGCTTTTATTATTATATTACTTAAATCACTCAGTTAAATACTCCTACTTTGATCTTTATTTGACTTTTATGTTGTTCATAAAATCAATATTTCTGGAGTTTTTATTTATTCAAAATTTGAGACAAAACAAAAAACACAATAAGTTGTGCCAAAACCTACAAAAAGTTGATATTTTTTCACATTTAATGTTGATTATAAAGCACATAACTCCTAGTTACAACATAAGTATTTTATAAAAATTTTCATGGTAATTTCAAATTAAAATTGACAAAATAATAAACAGTTATATATTTGATAAAATGAGGGGAAGCTGGATAAAGTACGGAAATTTAATTGATTTTAAATTAAAAAACACATTTTACATAATAAGCAATATTTTTAACAGAAAAATTATTTGAAGCATAACTTTTTTTAACAGAAATATATATTTAGCTCTAACTATATTTATACAAATCTATATATCATTTTATATCTCTTACAATCAATAAAACATTGTCAAAATATTTCTAATAAAGGTCATAAATAAACTTAGTACCTATGTAATTTAACTAGGTTTTTATAATTTAATCTAAAACAATAATCAAAGAAGGAAAATTATATATTATTTTATTTTGAATTTTTGAGAAATTAATTGAAAAAATCTTGATATTAAAATACGTTCTCACAAAACTGACTAATCATCATAAAAATAATGGAGGTATAAGGTTCTACAAGGTGAACATTATAAATGACGAGTTAAACCTTTTAAATGACGAGTTATACCTTTTAAGGGACGAGTTCAACCTCAATCAAAAGCCGCAAATGTATATTGTATAATAATATTTTCGTAAAAAGAGCCAGGCCTATAGATAAGCGTCTATTATATATTGTTACTTTCATAAAAGAACTATTATTTCATGTTCCATAGATATACACGTATATAACTATTTTGATGAATACCAGTGCTTAAGATGAATATTTTAAGATGAATAAATATTATTTTATGTTTAATAAAGTTGATTATTGTAATAAATTTTTTTGTGTTTATTGTATGGTCTAAAATGAACAGGTCGTAATCTAAGCTGATTTTTTATTTTGAGTTACCCCAAATATATTATGTTATTTTATTTTTTAGATTTTAAAATTAATTTTTGTCACATTTAGTTACGTATAAGTTGAGTTGAATATTTTATGTTGTTCAAATCTTTTATATTCATTTAGAAAACATATGACACGGATGATTTAAAAAGGTTTAACATTATTTTAAACATTTAAAAAAATACATTTTTATAATTTCATGAAAATAATTTGAATTAAATAAACAATAATATAAATTAAGGATTGTGGTAATAAACAATACATATGTATAAGACAAAATTATTTCATTAAATTTTAAAATTTTTGGAATTCCTTAGATCAACAAAAACCTTTTAAAACAAATCTAAATTAGTTTCTATTATATTTCTTGAGTTCATTTCCGGACCCAAAGATTGACATATTTTCCAGTTGGATTGCGTTTCCGAAATCTATTTTCGGTTAAAAACGTTCAAACTATATTTTATTATTATAAATTGAAAGAAATATATTTTTTAAAAAATACGGAGGACATCTTTCAGGCTAACAAGAGTCGGAAAATGAAAACAAATTTTTGAAAGATATTTTATAAATTGGAAATATTTACAAAACTTTAAAGACGGAAACAGAATATTAAAATTCATTGATTTCGTTTTGAATATTATTGTTAGATATAAGAAACATTTGAAAATAACAGGGAAACTTGTATGTTTGTTAAATATTTGATATAAAAAAACACATTTATGCTGCTGTCATCCAATATCTTTGTAATGTAAAGTAAATAATTACATAATTAAACGGAAATTTTGATTTATGGGAGGTTATTCCAAATTTTCGGAGTTAGTATATAGTTCGCACTCATTACATTCAACTAACAACAAGGGAAACTGACATTTATTATTTCATTTTTAGATTATGAACTTGAGCATTTATTAAAACATCTAAATTTAAATTTATAATTTAATCTCATACAGTACAGTAACTTAATTCTCAAATAAAAATCAAGTAATATAACTTATTTATTGAATTTATGATATTTATTCAAATAAGAATATTGAAATGTTACTAGATTTAATTGTTAATTAATAAATCAAAATGCGGACATTAAACAATTTTACAATATACCAAAATAAATTTTTATCGTGATTTTCCCAAACATTAATTGTAGTTTTGGCCGTCTGGAAAGACCATAATTGGAACTCCAGATGGGACGATTGGTGGCACTACAAAGAGGGAGCTATTGGTGGTAAGATCACATGTCTGTTTTATTGATGAAACGCACTTTTCTCATTAGTATAAATTGGCATTAATTTCGTGGTTGTTCTACCAATTAAAATTTATGTTAAGAAAGTAACGATTCGACAGTTTTTATTAATATATGTAATAAATAGTAAGACTAAGAAATATCCTAATAACTTTTAAATATAATACATATCAGTTTGGGGCAAATTATCTCCTTCAATATTGCTTGTAATAAATATTTTATTCCACACAAGAGATTTCTGCCAATACTTTGTTTATACATTTTGTAAGGGTTTAATAAGTTGTCTATACTTCTGAACTTGTTTAATCTGATGGCTTGCTTCAAAAAAGGCTTGTATATACCTACAACAGAACGCAGAATACCGATGATAGTTTTTTGATCTGCGCAATAGATCTGTCATATAAAACTGAAGTCGGGTCAGTTAACAACGATAAAAGTCGATAATCAATGTATAAAGGGAAGAAAATTAAATAATCTGTATCAAAAACGTGTAACCTCTACTTATACATACCTAGATATTATATATAATAGCCTGCAGATAAATGCATACATATGGTTAAGTTATTAACCTCTCATAAAGACAAATTTTAAGTTGTGACAGAAATTACTTAACTCAAATAATTATGAAACCACTCGTAAAGTAAAATGTCTTTCGCGTTCAATTTTTCAGATATGTATTACGCAGTTAGATGTAATATAGTAAACTATAAATATATACATATATATTATATGTGCTGAAATATTTTGAACTAAATCCAACAAAACTAGGTCCTATATATCCCGTCCATCTTCACCTCAGACACTAATCAAAGCGTTTTTAAACTAGAATTGTTTACGCTTTTAAAATTAAGATTTTAAACTTTAAAAACGTTCTAACAATTTTTGTTTTAGAGTCAGTTTTATAAAATATATGTATAATAAACATTCTAGACAGGCGAACATCAATTTATTGTCCAATAATTGATCTAATATTAAATGACTATTTTCTTATAATTTTATATTGAAATAATAAAAATAAATGATTATAAAGGTATTACACTAATAACTACAAATTTTTAAATATATATATATATATTCTTATTAAAGAATATAATGTAATGTCTATGTTGTTAATGGTTAACCAATATTAATATTGATTTTCATCGACTCATAGTCGAACTTTCTTATCATCATTTCATACATATAATTTGTATTATAACATAATAAATTCAAAACTTAATATAACCGAGAAAAATCCTATATACCGTGTGTTTGCACTATAACTGCACTATTATATTTATGGTGATTTCATGACTTTATGATAATAAATAATAAATAATAACATTAACTAAACAAAAAACGCAAGTTCAGAGAAGCTTTTCGTTAATATAGATTATATATAATATAATGTTTCATTTCTATGCAATATAAAAAATTTTACGTTCATTGATTTTTTGTATAAAAACTATTTTCTGAAAATCTTTTAAAAAACATTAAATTATGGAAAATGTTGAGTTTTATTTCACACAGAGAACTTTTTTGACTAAATTGAGAATTTTTCCAATAAAAAAATAAATTTAGACACAAAATCTTGTTTTAACTAGCCAGACAACATTTTGAACATTGTGTACTACATCCAAAATCTCAAAGCTCTATTTTTATTGACAGGTCCAGATTATTGGGGACAGAAGATGTTCATGGCCTACACCCGGGAAGTGTGGCCGTCATGCTATCTCGGCCGGAGGCAGTCCCCTATCAATATCTCCGTAGTTGATCTCATATACGATCACACATTGAAGCCAATTAAACTGTCAGGGGCAAGCGATCCTGTATGTTCTTAAATAGCCAAACAGACACGTTATTTCTTCCTCTTTACCTTATAAAAACAAACAATTTATTTCTGTCCTTTTTCTTCGGCATATCTGTCAAACTTTTGCTGTTTTATAAGTGTGGCTGATATGTGTGGCCTATATAATGGGGATAGCAGATATAAATATCTTTTTGTCATTAACGACATGTATCTTTGGTTATTTGATGCATTACACAGCTTTAGCTAGAGATTCATTATCATTGAAAAAGTAAATAAGTAGATATTTATAAAAGATTGGAAAATGGATCATGAAATGTATCTATTATCGGTCTGCAGAAAATATGGAAAACTGAATAGAATTGACACAAACATGTTTATATGTCAAACAAATTAGTATCAATTATATTTAGGACAGATTACATATAGCTTTAACAGCCATAATACAGTAATTAACGAAATGGTATATAAATTATTCACCCACACAGTAGATTGCAAAAACATTTAAATCATAATTTCAAGTAATAAAAAAAAGTAAAAAGAAATTTAATGAAATGCTGTTCTTAAATAGGTATCAATTTAAGACAAATTAATAAACTTGTGCAAATTGAAATAGGTGCTATCGGAAAGTTTTGTCGTTTTGAATAAGTGAAAAAAATGTTTTTCCAATTGATGTTAGATATATTTTAAATGGTTCAATATGGAATAACAATCAATAGAGCATAGTAAAAAGTAGCAAAGTTTATTCTCTCATAAAATAATCCCCATTTTCCAGAGAAGAATGATTTCATGGAGGAAAACAAATAGTTATCGCTGGGCGCCAGATCCGGAGAGTAGGGAGGATGTGGTATGCAGGGCAGATGGAAATCGAGTAACTTCTCTGTGGTGACTCTTGAAGTATGAGGACGAGCATTATCTTGTAGCAACTGCAAACCATGGTTTTCAGAGTCCAGAGATCGCCTTCGTTTTACTTGAATGCTTTGCTTGAGTTCATCTAACATCTCACAGTAGACTTCTGAGTTAATGGTAAGGTTTTGTTCAAGAAGCCTTTAGTAAATGATACCCCTGGAATCCCAGAAGAAAATAGCCATGGATTTATTTGGAGTTATGGACTCTTTTACATTTCTTACTCTATGGATGTCGCCCCCAGCACATCACATGTCCATTTAATCCATGTTTCATCTACAGTGATCAGTCTAGGTAAAAAGTTGTTGTGTCCATACTTAACAAGAAAATCATTGCAAATTCGGATTGGGGTGTCTTTGTTCCATTCACTGAGTTTATGCGGCACCCATCGACAGGAATAATAATGTAGATCCATTTTTGTCATGTGTTCCCAAGTTGCTGATTGCGAAACACCCATGGCTATTGCTATCTCAACAGTACTTGCTCGTGGAAATATTCTAATGTAGTCCTTGACACCTTCATCAAACTCATCAAAACGACAAAACTTTCCGATAGCACCTATATTATCCTAAATTTGTCGTAGATTTCAAAATTATGGGCACATAAATGTTCATAAATATAATTAATAAACATATTTGTGAATTTTGAAATTTCTTAACAACTTATTTATATTGTTTAGAATATAACTATTATTTGGTAATACTGTTTGTCTCATTATAATGTTTCGGTTTCGTTTTGTTATTACATACTATACTTTACGGATAATTTTTAAAATTAAAATTTCAGATAAACATTCGTATTGAAAACACAGGTCAGGATGTAAATATAATCTTCGAATCAGACCACTTAATCCTCAGTGGTGGACCCTTCTCTTATGAATATCAAATCTTTGGAGCGGTAATCAAATTCGGATCTAACTCGAATCGGGGATCTGACCACAGAATAAATGGAGCCGAATTTCCAGGCGAGGTAAACGAGTCAATTTTAAATTAATTAATCATATAATACAATTGACTGATTTCTCAAAAAATTAATTTTCTGATTTCCCAAAAATATAATTTATTTAAATATTTATGATGAAAAATGAACCTCCCAGGAACTTCCCTCTAATTATAAGCTGACCTATAATATGACCTAATTTTCCATCAGTTTACAAATAGTTCTTTCCGTAAGAAGATCTAAATATTTGATAAAATTTTCAGTTAAAAATAGAATTTGTCAATACGTTTAAGAAATTAAGATTATCAGATACATTTTAATTAAGCTTACATTAAGCCAAGGTAATATTTAAGATATGAATTAAGGTCCCTTAGTTAGGATAAAAATAACTCAAAATTTGACAGAAGCAGAAAAGAAATTATTTTCAGTAATTAGCATTTCAGTTATATATCTTGTTAATTAAAGTTATTCATGAAGTTGACAGACTGAATATACTTAATTATTAATTTTTACTGTTATTTTAGCTAAAAATATAAATATTGTATCTTTTCCATGAAATAAAAAATATATAAACAGCAGGATCACAACCGGCTTTAATAAAAATATTATATTAGATTTTATAAATGATTAAAATATAGATATAGATTAACACATTTTTAATTGGCATATGATTGATACTATTATTAAATCTATTTAAATTTGTAATTTTATAGCTAAAGTAAAATGACTATGTGTAATAATTTAATTTGTTATATTTTTTAATAATCAAAAGAATTACAAAATATAAATTAATAAAAATTGTGTCATTTATTATTAAAATGGCATTACAAAAATGCAAAAATAAATTAAAAATATAAAAAACATAAACAAAACATTTATACAAAAATGTAATACCATTAAAATCTCATTTAATTTAAATTGTTGATTTGCTGACCTGGAATAAATTTACCATTAAGCCAAATATCGTCAAATTTATTTCCTCTCAGCACAGCCATGTTCTTTTCGGTCATCAATAATTCAGGTAGATGATCCATCATAAAGTCCAGAGTGTTCACATGCGAAGGTATTTTTTATTTATCCCCAGTATAGGAATTATATCGAATTAAGAAAAAAGCGCATACCATAAAGCCACATTGTGTTGTGTTGACGTTTCTTCGCTTCATCATTGATGTATTCAGATGTTTGTTTAAATTAAAAACCATCAGTCATTTCATCAATATACTAACACACGAATATAGGACGATTTCTTTTTTAAATACCCCTTGGGCGGGTCTGCAATGTAGGAGAGACATTATACCTTCTCGTGGTAAAATAACTGCGTTGTCGGCGCCATATATAACCTTATAGCCTAGAGCCCGTTCCAAGCATCTTATGGGGAAGTTTATGAAAATGTAACTTAGACATTTAAAAATTTGTTTTGGTTTAAGTGTCATTGATAGATTAGGTATTCATATTTCAATAAATAATAATTTATGGATGTTATGACGGCATAAGATTTAAGTCAAAAAGAAATATAAACGATTCTGAATTACATTTTAATGAAATAAAAAAATCAATTTCTTAAAAAATGAACCAGTCTTGTTTTAAAAGCAATCAATTAAATTGAATCAAAACAATATTAAAAATTATTAATAATTTGTCATAATTAATCGGTACTCTATTCATTGTTATATTTAAATTAATTTATTAATAGAAATCAATAATTTTGTATTAATTGACAACAGATTCACATAATTATCTATTATTTGATTTTTCGGAAATATATTTATAGGCATTAGGATTATAGAAAAACTAATACAAACATCCAAGAATATAGTTTAATAACAATTTCATCTTTCAATGATATTTAATCAACGATTTTTTAAATTTATGATTTACAAATCAAATTAAGCTTTTTACATCCTTGAACATAATTTAAGGAAGAGGGGATTAATTGATTATTTGACGGTATGTTATACAGTTCCCCTGTATAATTACAGAATATTCTAATTGACATTGAGTTAATCTTTTGTTAATCTTTGAAGGTTAAACAATTCATTTCATAAACTTTATCTTTCTTTACAAAATCTGAAATCGTTATTCTTTTTAAAAAAAAATTAATTTATTAATATATTTTTTTCCCACCAATACATGGTCTACTTTACTATGGTCTACTTTAATATCCATTCAGTAGTTTGGCTTAATAATAAATGATTTAAGCAAGCATTGTATCAAATCATATTTTTATTCATAGTTCCTATAAATTTAATTTTTTTAAAACATGAACTATGTAAAATATAAGCTAGTAATATTACTAACGAAGAACTGTATTCTAGATAGTTACTATATAGGTAGTTATTATGTATACTAGATAGTTACTTTCAAGTATAGTTAGGTAATGAGGTAGTTACTAGTTATTTAGGTAGTTACGTAGTTACTATGCCGTTACAAAATTTATTGTAAACACACAAACGTTATTTAAAATACGAAAAATTTAATCCCAAATATAATTTTAAAAATTTAAAGTTTTACAGTATTATAAATCAATAAATTTATTTCATTTAAAATTTTAAAATTTAGTTTTAGACAAAAATATTTTATTTTTAGTTCAGTTGACAAATCAAAATTATTACTGATTTGAAAAATTCGTTGTTAAGTTGCAAATATTTTCTATAAACTTTTAAACTAATTTAAATTTTAAATAGTTCATGAGTCAGTTAATTATTTATAATAACCACAATTGAATAAATTAAATTTTAAAATTTTATAATAAATCACAAACGTCAACAGATATATTAATGAAATTTTGCGATCTGACATTTCCATAATTTCTAGCATTTAACATCAACAAATCAAAATTATCTGGGTATATCAAACTGACAGTTGCGATAAATTTATCTGATGTTTAATTATATTTTAAACTGAATTTATAATATTACGAGCTGTTTATCATATTCAAGTTTTAATTACTAAATAAATGAAAAGATAAAAGTGGTTTGAAAATGTTTTAATTTATTCCAATATAAATTTGGTATATCAAAATATTAAGCAAAACGTTAACAATTTGTTAGTTCTAGAAAGATTTATTAAAATGTTTAATTAAATGATAGATAAACAAATAACATTAAATAAATAAAAATTAAAAATAAAAATACATATACAACAGTAGAATATTTTTTATTCAAGTGTATTATTTCAGTAAAAATTATTTTAATTTAAAATCTTTTAGAATTAAAAATTCATTCATAGTATACATCTAAAGAAAAAGCCTTTGTATAATGAACATCTACAAAAAACAGCCAATTTATCAAAAGCTAAAATCACACCAATAACGACAAATCTTTAGTTTGTATGTAAATTATGACTTGATTTCAGGAAATCGTTAAAGCTAATTAATTTCCTTTGATCTCTTCCGAATTTCGGACTGATTATTCAAACTTATTATAACAATTTTCAATCGAATCAATCAGAAGAATAATCATTTCTCTTTCTAGAATACTTTTATACTGTCTCAGAACGACCTTGAGATTAAGCACCTATCCACCTTAAATTTTTCATTTTCTAACAAAATTTATAATTGTATAATTATTGAAAGCCAAAATTAAATATCTTTTTATATAATATTTTTCTATTTGTAAAGAAATAAAATATTTAATTTCAAAATAAATATTCAATATCTATTTTCAGTTTTTAAAACTTTTCTACTTTAATATACTGTTTTAATCGAGTTTATATTGCAATTTTCTAAAATACACCGTAACATTGTTCTATATCTCTTCTTTATAGCTCTGATCTCCCAAACTAATAAGCGGAATAGAAATTGTTCCAACTATTAATAGAAATCGATAAAGCTGCCTCCATTCTATCAATGAGTCCAACCCAGAACTTTAGTCTAAATCTATTCATCTGTCTTTCATGTTCTTACTGCCTTCCCCCAAAGCTATGTTTATCCCGCTAAATCCTACTGGTAGTCAAATGAAAGTCAAAATGTAATTGAAATGTGATCAATATTAATAAATATGATATTGAATCTTCATTTCAGTTCCAATTCTACGCCTTCAACTCACTTGTACACAACAACTTTTCCACCGCCTTGTCCGAGCCTGGTGGTCTGGCTGCTATCTCAGTTTTCCTCACAGTAAGTCGGTGTCGCATATAAGTTGCCACACAAATAGCAATAGCAGCAGGTTGAACTAAAGTCTAGAGTTTAGAAAAAGTTGTCTCTGATAAATTCGGAAGATCATAAGATATATGCGCATGATCTGATCTCAACAAAACGGGAATATAAATAATATAAAAAGTTGAATGAATATTATTTTTGTGGTTGTGTTTGATTTTTTCTCTGGTTTGAATATATTTTTTGAATATATTAACAAAGCCTAGATTTTGGATTTTGAATGAATTTCATTTTTGATTATTTAAAATAACAGTTTGAACTTTAATAATTTGCAACAAAAATATGATATTTAATTTCAAATAGAGAAACGATCTCATAAGATTATACTACATTCAAATATATTTTGTATATAAATGTTGCAACCGGTTATGTTACAAATACCAATTTAGATAAGGAATGAATACACTTTTTAAATTATTAACTAATGGTTTCAATTATTCTCAATAAAAGTATGGTAAAAGTGGTTTTATGGTTTTATTAAAAAATTATGATTAAATTGAAAATCTAAACAATATTTGAACTTTGACGGTTATCTGACGTTATGACGTTAAATTTAATTTTAAATCGAATCAACAAAATGTATATTAACACATTATATAAAAGAATACCTTCATTGTTTTAACATGTTTTAATATCTCACAAAATAATAATTCAGCGAAAAGAAATGTAGAAAAGCATGACTTAATTTGTGTGTAATTAAAAAATATAAATATAATCATTTGATTAAAATAAAACAACAAAAAAATGAATAAAATAAAATAAAATAAAATATAAAGTTAAATTAAATTAAATTAAATTATACAAAATAATATGAATTGCATTGCATTGCAATCACAATAATTTTTTTTACAATTTATTGCAAAATTTAAATCTGTGATTATAATCAAAGTAAAATTAGATTTCAAATCAAAGCTTTCGGCAAATAATGAAACACACATTTAATCCTTCATATAGTAAAAATAGTTAAAATGCATTTCTGTAATTATTACAATAGAAATATATATTTAAAAAATTATACAATCATTTAAAAATATTCTTTTAAATTGAAAACTTCCTTTTAAAACTAACTAACTCACCTCTCATGTTGCTATCATTTTTAAAATATTCATTCAACTTTTTATCTTTAAAAAGTGTCGCCGTAACTCTAATATGAAACATAAAATTTCCTTTGACATAGGCCTTCAATAAAGAATTGAGCAATAATCAAGAAAACTCTCTGAACTAAATAGATATACTAAAAACACAAATTAATAATGCAAATATATTTTTTAATATAATAAATAGAATGCAAAGCTCTTCTTCTTTTTCCATGTTTTTCTTTTTTGTAGCTTGGAAATGCTCCAACAGATGATTTGTCGGCTCTTGTCTCCACAACAGAAAAGGCCAAATTTAAAGGTGATTTTTTCATTTCATTGATTTTTCTATCAAACGTTGAATTTATGTACTTAATAAAGAAAGTTATAAACTTTTATTATATTTATATAAACTTAAAGAAGACTTTATTCAACTTGTACAAATTGTATACTGTGGGCTGACACTCTGCATCATTTCTGTGAAAAATGCAGTCAACATATTTATAAGTTATAAATTTACTTTTTATTAAATAATAAATTGATTTTTCTCTTAATGAATAAAATGCCCTTATAAAACTACATTATTCAAATATATAGATGCCGCTTATGCGAGCTATAAACAAGCGCCCTTAATAGAGGGTTTATTGGTTCACACATCTGCTCCCACTTAATGGCCACTTATTCGTGTGTATAAGTTGCATGCCACATACAAATGGTACAGATGTCAATAGCATAAATCTTTCGGTGTTATAAGATCGGGCTAATATTGATATGCATTTTGATAAATTGTATCGAACCAAGGTGTGTTCCAATACATTAATATCAACAGAGGTATAGTTTATTCTATTATAGTAAAGATGTGGCATTGTGGGTACAGTGTGTAGCGATATTAATCACGATAATTTAATGTATAGCAAGTCGTTTACACCGTGACCTCTCTCTTTTCATGTAACTAACTTGTAAAAAACATAAACATTATAATTACAGAAAAAATTCTGTTATAGATCATATTAGTTCTTTAATTGTAAATATTTATATTAATTTCAACTATATCGATCGAACAGGCATGGGTGTTTTTAAAAAGTAATTTTTTGAAAACGTCTATATAGATAACAAATTCATTTTTTTAGAACGATACAAACATTTGAAACAGACCAAATTAATATTCTCAAATTATTTTTATGTGAAAATATTCGGCAGAAGACTATTTCTCTTAATTTCTCGTTTCTCGGTTTTTGATTTCATTATTCGACTCTAAAAGACTTCTTATTAACAGCAAATTAAATTACTTTCTTCAGTCTTTACAGTTAGGGTTGTTGATGCTTCACAGAGTTTGATATTTGAGGGGTGACTCAGACAAACATTTCCTCCAGGTCTATTCCACGAAAAACGTCCGAATCTTTTTCTTTCTTTTTGCTTCTGTGCTGCTGTATTTGTTGATTATAATCTTGTCTCAATAGACTCGTTTATCAACGGTTCGAGTAGCCATTGTCGGCCATCTGTTTCATAAAGACGAGAAATATTGTTTAATATTATTTATATATTTATCTATTTAATGAATATGTTACAAAATGATCTAGAAAGTGATCACTTATTATGCATTTTTATTGAATAAATGTTTATATTCATTTATTTTAAAAGTCATTAACGAAAGGTGTCCATGCATACATTTTGTTCATATATAACTGATTCAAAAATTCCTCTTACTATAAAATATAGCAACATTTTGAATTATGAATAAAACGAAACATAAATGTACTAAACGTATATTTGCTTGAAAAGAAAAATATTTATAATCTCTATTTATTCACGATTTATTTTTATTTACTATATATAATTCAAATATATAACATATACATATATTTTATTTATTCTGTACTATTTCCTTTATAACATTGTACAAGTTATTTCAAACTATATAGATTCTCAATCGACATTAATCAGAAGGCTAATCAAATTATTGTTTTCTTTCTTTCACGGAGGCAGAAATTTACCTGTATCCATAGGAACCTGACATCGAAGCTGTCGTATTCATCAAACCATGTCAAAGTAAACAGCACGATCGTGCCATCTGTGTGCACACTGATTATAACTTTAAAAATGAAAAAACTATTAACTAATACTTATGATGCACTAATAGACAACTCTCCAGAACACAGCTGACAACTTGATCTTCTATAAATAGCATTTATTTCCCATCGGTTATTGAAGAATGTCACCGTTTATCGTCCTCTTTAGTATACGCGTGTGTTTCTAGTTTTTCTGTGTGAGAGAGTTGTATAGTGATATTTATAAATAAGAAAGTTTGTCTGTGACCAAGATGATAAGAAAATGAGTTGGTAATGATAACAAAATTGGATGTTTATAGACAAACTTGCCCTAAAACTACCCAATAGATTGAAATTTAATATATTAGAGTTAAAAGCATGTGTTGACATTTCGGACTTTATAAGACAAAAAATTGTCTTTTTAAAAGCATGAGAAAAAATTGTTTACGCGAAGTTAAAAAATCTCCAAAATATTATCAATCAATGGAGATAGCTTTAAGCTTATCTTTAAAAGTCGAAAATATATTTCAGTATTTGGTACAACTTTAGGGACCAGCCTTTTGCGTTATTTAATTTTTATTTTTCAATTTTCTGTATGATGAACTAAATGTATTATTACTTTTGATGATCTGGACACGTCTTAAAAGTGGCCATTTATATCTCATCGACCACTTTACTTGAAATGAACAACTTTTTATATTTGTAGAGACCACTTTAGACATACAATTTTGATGTTTTATGGGATTCCAGTTTGTTTTAATCAGCTGTTTCACACAACTGAATCATGCAAAAATTGTGGTTTTTTCAAATAATCATTAAATTATCTTAAATTGTTTATAGATATCAAATATGTAAAATTCATAAATGTTCATTTTAAGTATCAGCAGTTTAGAGAACCGATTGCCTTTAGCAAAATATTCGATTCTGTCCCCAGCAGTCCCCAGCATTTCAACATAAAGGAAACATTTTTCATATTTTTATAACCTTATAAATCAATGTCGTCATTAATTCTTCAAACGGACATTTTTAAGCGAACCTGATAATTATCTTTTTGTCAATATTTCAATACATTTAAAAATATTAGATAATGTGACTAAATGTATAAAGATTTGTTTATTTTTGATGAATGAAAGCGCCTGTTCAAAACTAAATGAAATCTAGTGTCTATTTTATATTAAAATTTAATCTTTACAAAATAAATCAAGTATGATATACCTTTAAATACTACTCAAATAACAATTAACCTTTTTATGTTGTAAAATGTGAAACAATAATGTAATAATCATTGTGTAAATATATTAATAAATTATTCAACTTTTACAATTTTTTTCATTATTAAAAATTTAACTGAATAATTATTTATAAAATATTTTTATGTAACCCTTTTTCCAATCACATAGGAGACACAACCAGACTGAATGGCTTATTATTCGAAGCTCTCCTTCCAAAAACTGATCAGTACCTTACATATGAGGGTTCCCTTCCCTTTCCGTCTTGTTACGAGACCGTGACGTGGGCTATTCTCAATCAGCCAATAGAAATTACAGAAACTCAAGTGAGTCAATTTGTAATTTAAAGTTATCTATCTAATTTTATTCTATCTGCGACTTGCCATTCAATGATGCCCTCTAATTTGTCATCTCTTAGACTCAGTCTTACTTCTGGTATAATTATTTCACTTTCTTTTACTATTGTATATATCAGCTGAAATCACTGCGTCAACTCCGTATGTCGAGATCCAAGATGTCCGGAAGAATGGCGGATAACTTCCGGCCATTACAGAGTTTAAACAATCGATCAATACGAACTAACATTAATATGGATAAACCGGTAGGAAACTTTTCTTTCTCCAAAGTTGTATATCAATGAAATATTGTCCCTTCAGTTTAACTGGAAAGGATTAAGCTTAATTTTATATTATTTTAAAATACCCCTTTTTCAGGAAACAATTCTAAGAGTTCATCTAATAGAATTCAATTTACTAATTACAGTGGGCGACTTTTTCCCTTTATATTTTATGTATTTCATTTCATGATCAATCTAAGTAAATAGAATGTTCATGTTTTCTAAAAATAACTTCTTTCCAGTGTAGACGACATAAATCTTTTATAAAATAAATATTTATTATTAATTTAAATTATATTTCCTATCCCGTCGCCAAGGGGCCGTGCCCCCCCCCCTTTCGAGTTCGAATGGGCCTTTCCTTTATTTTGGCCCCTTATTTTTCAGGTTTTAGTTCCTATCAGAAAAAAGACTTAGGGGGCCCTCACTCCGCTGAAAGTGGATTTATAATGGTCTTCAAAGAGGGCCCACACTCTAATTTTGTTGGGGTTATTGTGTTGTTGTCTTAAAATATGGCCCTTGTTGAAATTGTTGCCCCCCCCTTCCCCACCCCCGTCCCTCTTTTAAATGACATGGTGACGGACGGGCCTGATTTGCATATAATTTTAGTAAATATAGTTAAAATTAAAAATATATTTATCAAGGCTTTTTCGTAGTGGTGAGTCATCATCAAATTAATATTTGCAATAAAATGGGTTTTTATGACATTTTCACTTCTTCTTTTAAGACCTCCAATCCGAAACTATCTCAAAGACATCCTCTTTTTGTAACCATTCCAACACCTTACAATAAGACAATAATTAAATGAAGTTTTATAGTTTTTCTAAAAATACACTTTCTTTTATATTTTAAAGTTTAAAGGTCGTCCTGCTGTGAGTATACATTTTAACCAAATTAACAAAAGGCAAGACTCCCCATTTGTTTTGTATTTGTTATGGCAATCTGAGAGCGCTCTACTGAAAATTCTGCTTTTTAAGAATATAATCAATTCGAGTATTTCTTTAAACTTTCATCTATATCAGAGATATATTTACCTGAAATTATTTGATAGTATATAGACTGAAAAGTCTAAATTTAGTAAACAAAAGATTAAAAAACTTTCTAGTATATTATATATGTTTATAGTATATACGACTGAAGCGTGATCAATATCATTTTTGTTTAAAAAATTGCTCAAGTTTATAAATTAACTTAGATGATAATGGAATTAAGTATTTCGAGTTTTTACAATTTTTTTGCTAAAATTCGGTATTAGTCATATTACAAAATTTTTGGACGAAACTTTTCATCGTTAAAATAGTTTATTTTAACTAATTTAGTTAGCGACATCTGCATGGTGCATTAATCCTTAATAGTGGACAGGCATTTATTTTAAAGTCAAAAGCATGAATTCTTATAGAATTCCCTTGTATAGAACAAAATGAAAGGTTAGCATGTTAACAAATATATTAAAAATAGCAATAAAATATTATAAGACATATAGATAATTATAAATAATGAAAGTAATAATAATATTGTTTATTAATAATAATGATTTAGTAAAATTAAAAAATAAAATAATTTGCAATTGTAAAGTAAATTGTAATTATAATGTAATTTTAAAGTGTTATTTTTCTTTTCTCTACAACAAATGGTTGTGATTAAAAAATTATGAAATCGTAAATTAGAATATATAGATATAAACATCCCATAGATGTATCTGGGTTGAAAGAATTTGACAGTTTTATATATTTTTTATAAAATTTTAAACAAATATTTGTAAAATGTTATACATTCTACTAAATATTTATTAAATTTAGTGTTTACCAAAATAATAATAAAATATCTTACAGTTTATCTTTCAATATTTATTAAAAAAATGCGTGCATGCAAAAATTGCTTTGGTAAATGAATGTAATAATCCACATTTTAACAAATTTTCACTAGATACACTAGTTCTGCTATAATTATTAAATCAGATAATAAAAATACCGTTTAATATAAGTTATTAATATAATGTATTGCTAATACGAAAATAATAACACTTGTTATCATTTTTTAACAAAATACTATCGCAATAATTAGATATTTATAACTTTAGAAAATAGGAAAGAGTAATTTGGAGTAAGAAGGTTGCAGTCTGCTAAACTCTGTGTTTTCTACACGATGAAGAGATACATTATAATGCAAAAAATAAAACCAAACAAATTAAATTAAATTACTCAAGGTATGAAAATAACTAAATTTTCTTATTTAGATAACACAGTGGTTACATATAGATACGTAATAATACAAAAACCATATTATTTGATTAGGCCTTAAGGTTAGAATATGTATCTCAAAAAGATTCGGTTATATTTTATAATAATCATATCATATTCATTAAATGGCAATAATTTAATTATTGAATAACACATTTTGCGAGTATAAATCACTATTGTATATTATGGGAGGTTAAGAATAGTTAATTAATTAATATGTATATAGACAAATTTACATAGGTAACAATTGAGTTCACCTCTTTTTAAAATTATGATCGGTGATAATAATTAATTTATAAGTGGCCATGGCCTTCAATTAATATATTTTACAGAAAGTGTTCTGATATGTCCAAATGTTTCTGTGATTAACGAAGTAATAAAATAAAAATCATATTTAAATTAAATTAACACAAAATAGAGTATCTATTAAATTTATAAACAGTTAGATATAAATACCTATGACATGGCAAAATAGTAATAATGTGTGAACATTAAAAAAATTGTCCTAAATTAGTAAATGACATGACTAGAAAACAAATTAACTCAAAGTCGAGAATAATTATGTAGTGCAAGAGCACCAGGAGGAAATATAACATTGGAGAACATCAAGATCAAGGATTAACTGAATCATCAACAATGGCAGACTACATCGACCAGAATGAAATGAGTTCAGCTGGTCACGCTGATTTCACTCTACAAAAACTGCACCGAATATAGATCAATAATTGGAAATTGAATTAGTCCAATAAACAGAACGCGTCTTGATTCTATCTTCAAAATGTTAAAATAAATATTAATACTTCAATTTAAATAAAAATCAGATTCATTCTTGTCAAAATCATCCATTTTTACTGCTGCAAGACAATTCTAATTGTAGGGGTGCTAGGATGTAAAAAACTCACTTTGTGGGCTTTTGAAATATTAAGGTAACGCAGCACCTGATAGATAGACATTAAACAATTATAGTATTAACATGTTAACCTTGACACTAACAAATATAATACCTATGCTATCTATATTTAATTCATATATTTCACATTTAATCAAGGATTTAAATAAATCAAAAAAGATCGGCTTTTTGTTCAGAACCAGGTATATTAATAAAGTTCTCGTTATAAGTATTATTATTATATATTGAATATATTACTATTTAATTATTATATTTATTTAACTATTAAAATTTAAATGTCCAATCTATAATATGAAACAAAATTTTAAAAATCAATACAAGCATGGAGGATAATCATTCAAATTTGTATGAAGAAAAGTTTTGAAATATTATAGTCGGGTTTAAAGGGCTAATAAATCTTTTGATTTTCAATTAATGTGATATTTATTTTGACTTAGAGGTATTTTATTTTGGTTTATTTAATATTATAATAACATCAAATTGGGAAATTCTATATTTTAAAAATATAATATTAAATAAAAAATTTAACATTTTTTTAATAAATATAACGAATTTACTGAAGTTTGTAAAAAAATTTTGACTCTGCCTGGTATAATAATTAAATTTTGTTTTCTATTGTGAAATATGGATAAGTTATACCTATTCATATAAGAATAGATAAGTAATTCAATTTTATAATCGTATAACGTACTGTTATTTGCATGCGCGTATCTAATTATTATAACTCAAATTTTAAAATTTCCTATTGTATTATAAATTCTAAATTACAATTTAAGTTATGTAATCATTTTTAAACCAACCAATATGTGCTAATAGTGCAATTTGATATTTAATTTCGCGCGCTTTGCTGTGCAATTTGATTTTTTGCAGTTTTTGATCGATTTAGGTCTCAGCAATTGAAAAATGGTGGGGTACAAATTTTCAGACTCCTGGAACCCATTTTTATCTGCTTTGGACCATATTCCCTATCTATAAGTAATAAAAACTTTAAATCGTAAATAACTGCTTTATCTTGCATTTTGGATGAATATGATATATTACCGATAGATAGAAACATGCATATAAACTACCTAAATACATCATTATTTTTTTGAAAAATGACCATGAAATATTAACGTCACAAAATTATGTTTTTAGTGAATATCTCAAAAAGGTAGCATCTGAGACAATATATCTGTATTACCAACTGATCGGAAAATGACTATATTCTATCAGATAATGTAAATTAAAAGAATATAAAATCTTCAGAAATCACTCAATGGTCAAAAATTATGTTTTTAGTGAATATCTCAAAAAGGTAGCATCTGAGACTCTATAAATGCCAACAGCTAGGAAAATGACTATAGATAGAGTAGATTAAATGTCTAGGAAATGTTCAGAAATCACTCAATGGTCAAAAAGTGCTTATTTAGTACCAACAAAATAAGCATTTTTTGACAATTGAGTTATTTCTGAACATTTCCTAGACATTTAATCTACTCTATCTGATAGATTATAGTCATTTTCCCAACTGTTGGCATTTATAGGGTCTCAGATGCTACCTTTTTGAGATATTCACTAAAAACATAATTTTTTGACGTTAATTTTTTAGATAATTGTTTATGACGTCATACATGGACATTTTCAAAAAATAATGATGTATTTATATACTTTATATACATTTTTCTTCTATTGGTAATATATGGTATGTTTCCAAAATGCATCATAAAGCCGTTATTTGCGATTTAAAGTTTTTCTTGCATGGATATGAAATTTACGTTACATATGGTCCGAGGCCGATAAAAATTTGTTCCAGGGGTTTGAAAATTTGTACCCCACCATTTTTCTATTGCTGAGACCTAAATCTATCAGAAACTGCAAAAAAATCAATTTGCACAACAATTGCGCGCGGGGGCTATTTTTATGACATATCAAACCGCAGTATAAGTAGCAACGCATATACCCTACTTTAAATTATTATAAATTAATTAACTATTTATTACTAACTCAAAATGTTTTATTAATCTTATCTATATATATATAGTTGAATTTTAATAAAAATAACTATAAATAATTAATGATAAATGATAAATGAACTTGATTTATACAATATATATAAACAAGTAACGAACTTTTTATTTCTAAACAATCTTGTTATATCATGAAAACAAGGAAAACAATTTTTAAATCTATAATAAAATCTATTTACACCGAAACTAAATTTGGCCAAAACATTAAAATAAATCAATTACATTAAATTTTATTTTAACATAAAAATCCATATTTAATTCATTATATAACTTGTCAATTGTAGTAAAAGTTAAGTAGAAACAATAAAAATTTATTAAAATGCATTCTGATATTCTGACATTTTATTTATTTTTATTTTAGAATGAATTTTGCAATGTTCGGAAAGAAGTATACTATGAAGGTAAAACAGTGTATTTATGTATTAACGAATTATTTAGTTGTGGAATAAAATATACATAATTCGCAACATTTAAAAATAAGTATGATCAAAAAATGTTTATATAAGTTGAGTTTAATATCATATTAATTATATAATTTCGTAACCGCTCAATTAGGTCAAATTTTACAATTATCCAGGAACAAAAAGTTCTAATAATGTTGCGAATATAGATTAATAATTTTTTAACGAAAAAAGATAAAAAGAAGTATATTAAACGCTTAATTTCCATATTATTACAAGTTCAATTAACATTTTATAAATGGTTTTTGAGAGATCTGTTTGAATAAAAAAAATTATAACAGAAAAACAATCGCTATGTATTCATAATTTTAAAATGATTTCAATTATTTAAAAAGTTCATGTTTATCCTGATCAGATAAATGTCATTAAAAATAATTTTGAATAAATTCTATCCCTATTCGATTTTTTAAAATGATTATATTATAAAAATTAATAGATTTCACTCTTAGTAAAATTTAGTATCCATGCAATAATTTTTCAGCTATTCTGCCACCAAGAATTTGATCCTTGTACAGTGATTACATTTTCAATAGTTCTGTAATAATTTTTAAAATATACATTTGTACACAATTTTCTTATCATGTAGTTCACATAATAGATGTATATATTTACAAATAAAAATACACTATGAAAATTTCTAGTTGCCAAATTTGCACCTTTTAGCACCAACCTATGTGCGTGTGTTAGTTTGCAATGTTGCTCCTCTCTGCAGCATTCACCTCTTACACTATTTAAACTTTTTTAATAGATATATAAAAATATATACGTTGCTGGATAATGTGATTTTTGTAATCGTCTTTTCATAAATTTCGTATTGATTATTATTATATTATTTGTGCACATAATAATTTACACTAAGAAATATGTATTTTAAAATATATTTTAAAAAGGCAAATTCCGGTTTTTTGTTTTTCTTATTGTAAAAACTTTTTTTAAAAAGTTCAAATTTTTGTTTTAATGATTGTTTAATAGAAAAATCGATAGCTATTTTTTGTATTTTTGATTTTCAAATTCGGTTATTGCCGTTGACATTAAACTTTAAGATATCTGAAAAATTGAAATAATATTACCATCTAACTGAATTAATGCGCCCGACTGAAAACCAGTACCTATATTATAGTATTGCATTTCTTTAAGAAATAACTTTATCTAAAAGGCGGACCAAAGATCCCCAAGTTTAAACATTATTACAAGTTATATCGTTTTTACAATGCCCGACCAAACCATGAAGGTTAAATAATATATAAATAATTTTAATCTAGTAACAAATAATTCAGTCTTGTGTAGTATCCCTTTTATTACTAAAATCATTAATATCCGATATTGCTTTCAAGTTGATGAGATGTGTACATTTATGCAAACTTTAAGCATATTTAATAGAAGTGACTTAACTGAAAGAAAATATCATATTGAAACATTGCGTATAGTAAAACAGAATTATTTTGATTTTAACAAATATATTTACAATTAATTAACTAAACTGGAATGTGTTTTTTGTTAATTAAATACAAAATAATAAGTAATGGGAGGTGGCAATGGATGTCAGGCTAATGTCTTCCAGTCGGCTTGTATTAGTTTGCAGAATCATCAAATGGTTCAATCTTTCATGGGCCATTGTACTGTGTAGGAAAGTTTTCGGTCTACGGAGGGACCTGAAAGAACGTTTGCTACTTGAATTTGTGACTGGCATCACGACGAGAAGCTTGGATAATTTCACAACTTCGGAAACAAGCAACCACTGTCCAATATTGTAAGATCGTAGATGTCTCAAGTTGTCGCAAAGTTGTAGATTCTATATCGTGCGGGGTCTTTTGTAATTATTCCCGAATATGGAAAGTTGAGAGAAAAGCAACGGGGAATTAAAATCTTTTCTAAAAAAGCTATGACAGTTTTTAATTTGGGAGATAATTCTTAAGTATACCCTATGGCTGCAAGAAGAAAAAGAGCCTCCTTTGCGAATACGTTTCGTAGTCCCCATTTTGTTGAAAACAAGAGAAATTGAGATGCAATGCTTCAAAATAAATTTGACGATACACAGGAGGAATGTGCAGCAGCTTTCGCGCAGAGATTATGGGCTTCCTAGAGGCAATCAAACTCCTCCAGGAAGAAGTAGAATGGACTACGGCATGCATGGCCGGCATCAACAAACTCAGAGAAGGTCCTGGTGCACAAGACGATGCCATTGCATCCAAAGTATGGAAAAACCTCACCACACTCCAGGACTTTCCAGTGGATCCCAGCACACAGCGACGTGGCAGGAAACGAGAAAATCTGATGTACTCACCAAAGACGCGGCCACCAACGAACAGACCACCATAAAACTCCCCATGACAGCAGCCAAAACGGGAATCAAAAGATAATTCAGAAAGAAGAGCACCATGGAGAAGGCTGAACACCAAGTGTATCTCCGAAATGCCCCTAACGGCCCAACCAGCGGGAATTGTATACAGTAGCAGAAGCAAAGAAGTTATCAGTAGCCAAGTCAGAAGCGGACACTGCATACAATTAAAACAGTATAAACATCGAATTGGAGAAGCAAAAAACCCATACTGCGATAAATGCAATGAGGACGTGCAAGAAGACCTCAAGCACGTCATCGAGAAATGTCCTCGCTAGAATGCACAACGCATACGACAGTTCGGCGCAATGGAGATCCAGAGACCTTGGGACCTAGGAGGGGTGCACAAATTTCTCCGCAGGATTGGCATTTTCGGCCGAGGCTATGCCCCAGAACCCGAAGGTCGCCTGCGGACAAATTAAGACGAAGAAGAAGGCCATGCGCAAGCACCCTGAAGATCCGCTCTACAAAATAGCCACCCAAGTCCAAACCATACGTCTCCAGTCAAGCCACCCGACTTGGAGAGACAAAGGACAGAGCGCGGCGACATCCAAGAACATCGATGCCTACCCCCAGAGAGAGCCTCAAGCCTATCCCTCGAGCCTCAAGCCACCCTGGACACCGTCTAGAAGGCCGGACATAAGATCCAACACCACTCCGCCTATCAACAAAAACCAAACGAAGATTGTACATCTTGAGACTGCTACCAGCCATATGTCAACACACTCCCCCCCGCCTACCTTACCATCTGGCTTTGGTACTGGCTTCGACCAGACGAAGAAAGACAATTTTTGGACTCCCCGTTACGGATCACAGATTCGGCCGGGAGGGATCTCCGAAAAAACCAAACCAACATCAACACCAACACCAACCAAGCCTACAGAAAGCGGGTTTTTGAGAACAGGGGCCGAAAAGCCAGCCTTCAATCCCTGTTGTTTCCTTCTCAGATTTGGCGACATAGAGAAAAATCCAGGCCTAAGCTGCTACATCTGCTACATCACCTTCAAAAGCGGAGCGCCCTACCTCAACTGCAACTGTGGTCAACTTTGTCACAAGCAAGAGAAATGCAGAGGAGAAAAGAGAGCCTCGAACATCACGAACTGGAAATGTAATCAATGCGAACCGAACACAAATAACACTAGTCAGCATCTTCTAGGGAACCCCATCAACATCATTCATCCTATGCCTCAGATATCCATATATCCCTTGTGCGGTCACTGCGGGAAATGTACGGCAAAATGCAACATTCCTCTCATCTGGAAAGAGTGCCACAAAGCATCTCATCAAAAATGTTCTGGGCTCTCACGAAAGGAAATCAAAATCGCCTCCCAAGCCAATACCTGGACTTGCAACAAATGTGCACATACTCGACCAGTGAACAACATCAACAGAGTCCAGAGCGCCGCCACAAAAGAAAAAGACACCTTTTTAAAGAAACCGATGCTCAAGCTGATGGAACTCTCCAACTGTCTAACAGCACACAATGTTAATTTCTGCGTGATACAGGAAACAAAACTTAACTCGTTGCAAGACTCCAAGAATTGACGAGAGACAAGGAGGTGGCATTATGTTCTTCATTAAAGAAAACATCCCTTTTTTTGAAACCAACAAAAACTCAACTGTCAACATAAAAATGCAAAACATCCACATCCGCCGATCTCCAAAAGACTACATTAACATTGGAAATTGCTACTCTCCGCTTCACAGATCTAATTCCGACGAACCAGACCCTTTCAACGCGAATTGCCTACCCACCGAGCCACTTGGACTGGTTCAATCAATGCATTAATGTTCGTGAGATGTCGACTCAATCAAAAGAAGATAAATGTAAGGACTTCCTTGTTGAGTCCGGAGACGCTCAAGATCCCAAGAAAATATGGAGAACCATCAAATCTCTCAGTGGCACTCCTGCCTCTAACGCCAGAAATGAGCCCTTCATTTTTAACAATAAAGAATTTCACTCCAGCACCAACAAAGCCAACCTTTTAATGAAGCATTATGCCAAATCGAGCAGACTGTCAGAGAAGAAAGGAATTTTAACCTTACTATCAAGAATGAACTCAATAAGAAAGACGTCGTAAAAGAATGTTGTACAACGCCATATCCCAGATGAAAAGAAAGGTGCAGCTGGTCCAGATGAATTTGCTCCTCGATTCATCCAAAGCGGTACTCGCCTATAAAAAGTCTCTGAGACTCCCCAGCTCCAACCTCTGAAGAACAATCGTCTGAGCAAACAAGAAAATCCAACTAAGATCCTAAACAACTGAAGCCTCCAAACAAACGTTTCAAGACAATACCATCAGAAAGCAGCTGATGGTTTACTCGACATCACCCTGGTCAGCAACTACCAAACATGAACTTGTCAAAGACGCCACGAATTCCATCACCAGACACTCCACTGACACAACCATCTACACCAACGGCTCGCTCAAATGAGGTACTCAAATGGGGGGTAGCGCCTACATTGTCACGACCGGCACTCCAGACAATCCAAACATCACCCACAGGAAAGAATCAAAGGGCCTGATCTTAACCTCCAGTTACGAGACGGAGTGTAAAGCCATGATTATGCCTATGGAATGGGTCAACGACAATGAAGACAGCCAATCTCTCCTTTCCAGCCTCAAATTCAGTTGCACCAACGACCCAACAGATCATGCCCAGTTCAGAAATCTCATCAACTCATCTTCGCGGCATACCGGGCCAACATCAAGGGCGGCGATCCCACTTTCTGTAGATGCAACGAAGCGCCAGAGAATCTATAGCACTAGCTTTGTGACTGCCCGGCTACAATGAACATTCGCACCAAATTATTCGGTGATCCCTACCCTCCCCTATCGACGCTTCACAGCAACTCCGTGGCGGTGATATCCTACGCGCGCCATCGAATGGCGTGAGGAGACACCGGTTTCAACTACAACAAAAACAACGCCATCATATCCAACCATAGAGAGTCCTTCGTTTCGTGGAACTGGCCGGTCTCTCTCGGACCGGTTCTAATACTGCCAGAAAATAGAGAGAGAAAGATCTCAATGGTCTTGTCCTTCGGAAAGTTACACTCTTGAAGGGCGATGATGTCGGGGGCGTGGGTACTGCACCAATGCTCTAGCTCGACTTTCTTGGTTCTTAGATTATCTGTGTTCCACTGCAAGCATCGTGACACGTGTCCCCTGGGAATCGTGACACGGGTCCCCCGAGTTCCCATGTCAAATCTAACAAAAAATGCATCGGACAACCCAGGTACCAGATTTCAACCTCATGGTACTGCAGAGTTTACAACGACAATCCGATCCCGAAATCCATTTGCACTGCTGCAGTCGATACTAGAAAAAAAGGCTAGAATTGTGGAAATGGCTCCAGAAAGAATGTAACCATATTAAGATGCAGGCAAAACAGCTGTGGTAGTTCTTATCATAAGAAATGCAGCAATATTTCAAGATATGACAACAAGAATGAATGGAAATGCAAAGAACATAGTGGCAGGAAACTGATTAACTTAGGCACCATCAAAAATACTGCCAAAAAAAAGTAGTTCCACATGAGTCTACTGTAAGCGAACCATAGCCAAGAACATAGTCCTTATATACAATGCTAATCATGTCTCAAAACATGCCACAAATTATGAACCAAATTAACTAGAGAAGTCGCCAATGTTGCAGCAAGTTTTGGCAATTGGAATTGCAAAAATTGTAAGAAAAAGTCAGAAATCAAAAATGCCAAGCTTTCAGAAAATACTAACTTGGAATCCCCCAATTAGAAGTCAGAGAAGAAGTCTACGAACAATAGAGAAGGAATTAGAATAATGCAATGGAATTGCGATGGAATAAAGAGCAATATTTTCAAAATTAAAGATTTAGCACAAAGAGAAAAACATTATGTTTATTTCATCCAGAAAACCAAATAGGAAGAAAAAGACAGAACACCAACTATTCCAGGATATGCTGAAATTCGCAAAGACATGAATGAAAACGGAGAAGATCTCATCTCATACATCAGTCATCTTTTGGAGACGGAGAAGATCTCAGTAATTTTTTGCACTGGAGACCAACAAAAAAATAACAAATGAATGGAGAAAACGACTTTCAAAATAAGAATTTTAAAGAACCGATGGATCAACATCGTCAACATATACATCCCTCCCATAAGAAATTATTGAGGAGTAACCAACACTGAACCAGACATTAACTTACAATTACCATATGAGAAGAACGTCTTCATTGGAGGAGACCAGGAACAACATTGGAGACATTGGAACAACATCAGCCCAATGATGACCGGGGCACCAAGATCGAATTATAGATAGCCGACAAAGATATGGGCTGTTGTAACAATGGTAACATTCCCAGAACTAACAGAGAAACTGGTAACCACATCACCCCTGACATCTCAATCTGCCATAACAGCATGATGGACGAGATAGAATAGATGACTGGCGAAGAGATGGGTTCTGACCACCTCCCCTTTAAGATCAGAATCAAACTCTAAGTTTGTACTAAGGCCCAAGAACAGAAAGGCTCCCCGAAATGGAATAGGAAAAACGTGGACTGCAGCAAGTTTACATCCAAAGTTGAGGTGAACATCGGAAAAATTAACTCTAATATTGAACAAGATATCTCATCGAAAGTCAAGTGTTTCAACAAAATTATTGTTGATGCGGATATGAAGCACATCGGTAAATCTAAACCTAGAAACTGAATAAAAAGATGCATATATTTTTAAACATCAAGGCTAAGATTAAAAAAGGGAATAAGCTAAGAAAGGACATGACTAACAAGAGACAAGAATGGATAGACTCATGCAAAGAAGTGAACAACATGATCAAAGAATCGATGGAAAATGAATGGATTGCATTCTTGAATGAGTGGAAATCACCAAAGACGATAAACGCATATGGAGAATCATCAAGTCTTTGGCTGGTAGACCATCGGATTATGCGGCTAATGAAGCTTTACAACTGGAAGGCAAAGAAATAACAACAGACAGCGGCAGAGCTGATGCTTTTATGAAATGTTATTCAAAAGCTAGTAAACTGTTATTCACCAAAGAAGAAAGGAGAACTAATAGACAAAGCAAGAAAGGAATAAGAAAATCGCGATTGAGGATCAAACTTGCAGTAAATTCAACATAATAAAATTAACTAGACAGAGCCATATCCTAAACGAAAGGGGGAGGTGCTGCGGGTCCGGATGACATTCTTCCCACATTCATCAAGGAACTTGCCCCAAATATAGAGAAGAGTGATCATCATACCACTTCTGAAATCTGGCAAATCACCAACAGATATCGTATCTTACAGTCCGGTGAGTCTCACCTCCTGCGTTGTCAAAGTTTTCGAAAGGATGATGGTCATCAGAATAATCTATTTTCTAGCTGAGGCCAACAAATGGATCAACAATAATCAACATGGATTAAGGAAGTACATAAGCTATAAAGCCTTTATACTTTACATCACGCAGAGTATCAGCGATGGATTTCTGCAGAGATCCAATCAATGTACTATTTTAACATGTACTCATAGATTACTCTAAGGCTTACAACAGCTAATATGTCGAGAACGCCTTTTCCTTATCTTGATCAACTATGGTCTACATCCCAATTGTATGTGAACTGGATTAGCGGATTCTTGCAAAACAGAATGGAAGCAGTCCGTATAAATGGCACAACAGACAAGTGAAGAGCAAATTTATTTGTCAAGTAGTCCCACAAGGCTCAGTCCTTGCTCCACTCCTTTTCCTTCTTTTCGCCAAAAACTTCAACGACGTCATCCCAAGAGACGTTCACACCATCCAATATTCTGAGGACGCTACTATATGGGCATCAGACTCTTGCAAATCAAGGACAACAGAAAAAGTTCAGACTATGAAATTATGAGATTATGAATACGTGAAAATGAAAAGTTCAGACTATGAAATTATAAGATTATGAATACGTGCATAATAAGTACGTATTAAATATGAATTACTATATATAAATATGTTTACTATTAAATATGAATTAAAAATAATTGATTATACAATTAGCTTTATATTGTTGGCGACGAATTGCATGCACACAACTAATATAATGTCTTCACGGATTGAGTTGTTTTATCAGGAACTTAATTGTTCGGACTGATTGGGATATTTTTTCAGGAGCGAAATCCGTCGGTTCAACGGAAAAGCTGACTTAATATATTAGCAAATTTAACTAAACAAGTATAAAACTAACTAAACAATCTGAACAAACTAAAAAAACTAAATAAACTGAAATAAATAAAAAGAAACAAATAAACAAAGTAAAAAATATATATTAATATATAATATAATTTAGTATTTTAGTAAACTAAACCAATAGTTCAACCTACATAAAAAATTACGTGCATTTAGTTGTTGCATCATTTTTAATTAAAAGTTGTGGCACTCTTTAAGATCACTGAATTAATTATTATATCTTGGAGATATTTTCAAAATATATAGAAAAATGATATCATTCAAACGGGATTATATTATTTTATACATACTTTACCCTTGAATCAGTCACGTAGCTACGGAGGGACACGGAGGTGAAAAGGGGAGGAGGTGGCATGCCCACTAGTTTTTTCTAGTTTCACTTTTAGTTTTGCACCCATTAAACCTTCCAAATGTTTCACGCTTAACTAAATAACGAACAAAATTTGCCCCCTTTAATTTTTATTTGCCCACCCGTTCAAAGTAGCAGTACGTTATTAATTACACTATTAAATAGTGTCAGCCGAAAATTAAACAGTGAATTTAAAAGAAACTAATTTGCAGGTAATGTTTGAATATTTTCTTAAAAAAATAAGATAAACTAATACCTTTTTATTAAAAGTATAAATAGATTAGTGGATATTGATACGACAGCCGTATTAATAAAATGTCAGGATATTAATACGACAGCCGTATTAATAAAATGTCAGGATATTGATACGACAGTTATCTATTTGTAACAATTTCATTGTTAATACATATGGCATTTATGTATAGCTATGTCCATATATATCATTCGCATTTTAATATGTACTACAAAATATTTTTTTACAATAGAAATATAAACATATAAATGATAATATTATATATGTGGGGCGATATACATTATACATACAAACTATCTATATGACATTAAATTTCTTTGTTGACTAAATTAAAAGAACCACCTTACATTACAATTATTTGTTCTTGTATGTCATTTTTAAAAGTATAATAACTTTTGTAACTACTGTTTCTATCATGTTTTGTAATTTGTTTATAATACAAAGATGAAAAGTTTATACCTACTATATATTTGACTTATCTTATAATGTCAAGATATACAATAGTATTTTGTTCTTATCTTTGTTGTTTTCAAATATTTAATCATAATACCATATAATACTGTGTAAGATTGTTACTAAAAAGTATCATTATTCAACTGTAAAAGGATTTTAAATATTTTTAATCAATGTTTCATTTTTTTCCAGATTTTTCGAAATTGTTTTCGCTTGAAAGCTTTAGCTAACTCTTTTTGCATTAGCCTTATTATATACTAAAACTGATTTCAAAAGGTGAAGGGGGTAATTTGTTGCAATTGGTCAATTAATTATTATATATGTGAATTTTAAAACAAATAATTATATAACCTATAAAAAATTATCTTAACACTATTTTTTAAAAGGTACACACCTATATTGTTAACTACATTTTTTCACAATAGTGCAGATGCTTTTTGTAGATCTAGGTACTATATATATATATATAATACGTATATATTTTAGATAGATTAATGAAACGCTGTAAATTATTATCGTTGATTGTGTATGAAGGAAAAATTTAAAGTGATGTTTTTTCTGAAAGGGGTTTCGAAATTTGTGACTGCGTAATGTAAGGGGGGAGGGGGTAAAACATGGCCCAAATATGCGGGACGTCATTTTTGAACATCCCCATGTATAAATAAAAAATATATATATCATTTTCAGACTTATTGTAAGAAGAGGTTATATTTTTATACGTATATGTATTTAAATCACTTTCATATAGTAATGGTCGTATAATAATGTAGGTTTATGTAAAAAACACACTAGTATGTTTACCTCTTCTTTGACTGCAGTGTGCAATTTTTCGTGATACTTGTTCAAATATAACTTTTTATATAAAACTGTGTTAATCTCCTATAATAATAATGTAATTATAATAATGTAGGTTTATGTAAAAAACACACTAGTATGTTTACCTCTTCTTTGACTGCAGTGTGCAATTTTTTGTGATACTTGTTCAAATATAACTTTTTATATAAAACTGTGGTAATCTCCTATATAGAATAACTATTTTAGTAGCTAGAATTTTTTATTTGCAACTTTTCGTGAAATAGAATTATGTATAGAAATAACTGTGTTTAAACTTATTATTATTTTTAATTCTGAAGGTCATAATGTATCAATATCCCAATATTTTATTAATATGGCTGTCGTATCAATATCCCAATATTTTATTAATATGGCTGTCATATCAATATCCTCGGTCTTAAATTTACTGTTTTGTTTCTTCAATTAGACAATTGGTAATATGCTAATGTTAAAACCACACAAATTTTAGTGGATTCTGGCCTTGAACCTCACTGGGGGCTTCACCTTCAGACCCCCAATATAACCAAATCTAGCCTTTGGCACTTGCCAGTTTTATTATTTCAGGAATGTTAACAATTTTTAAATGATGTCTGAATCATAGCAGACTATTTTAAATTTGTGCCCTTCAATATCAAAATCATTATTTTAAAATTATGTTCAGGGTATTATAAAACTAGGGAATTAAATTATTTTTATATGTAAAATAATACCATGTCAATAGTATCTTTTTAAACTGCCATATTTTACTTTAATAGATTTCATTGATTGTTAATTAATATATTTCTATTTCTTATTCAGGAAATTCATGCATATGCATTGATTATTACAAGTCATATATCCTACTGAAACAAAAAGACAAACTGAGTGAACATCTTCTATAATGTTTGCAAATATAGACTTTGGAGATGACATAGCACTTATTTCTAAAGATATAAATCAAGCTCAAAAAAGTTTTTCAGAATTGAAAAATAAACATTTAATTCCAAATATGGAAGTAATGCAATTTAACCAGACATATCAAAATGCTATCTGCAAGGCTCAAAATGGTGTAAGCATTAAAACAGTCATTGATTTTTAATTAGGAGGGATGAATCAGCAATACACTAAATAATATTAAAAAATAAAAATTGCTGACTTGAATAAAGTACTGAAATCTATTTTCAAAAAGAACTACCGTAAACTGGGGTTACTTTGCACACTTTTTCAACATTTTTGTTGATTACTTTTTATGAATACCACTTAGACCTTTGATTTTTGCATATATAATAGATAACTGGAAGTACATTCATGTCATGTATTTATTTTTTTGAATTACCTTTTTTTTAAATATAATCTGGCTGTGCAATGTTACCCTGAGTTGGGGTAACTTTGCACACATGCTAGATTTTGCTACCAGAGTAAACTTAGCTACCTGAGAGATTACTTTGCACAGTTTAGTTGTTTTAAAAAATAATTTGAGATTATAAATTAATAGTATATTAGGCATATATATCATTATAACACATATCATTAGTAAGTTAATATAAGTTAATAAGGTATATAGTTATGTTAATTTTTGAATTTGTGCCAAAATGAAGGATGTTGATAGTTCTTTTATTAGTTCAGTAAAACAAAAATAGTTTTAATTGCATTTTTAGTGTATGTAGTGAATTTATAAATTAAAT
>JAUZNC010005162.1:24299-35852 GCA_034780395.1 Vannuccia rotundouncinata | reverse complement strand
TGCAACAAAATTTCAAGTTAGTATTAAAAATATTGAATTGAGCTATATTTCAAGAAGTTATTCATGTTATGCTTCTATTTATTATCTTGAATGAAAGTTATAAACTTTTAAATATGAAATATTATGACAAAAACATATTTTGGTTTTTATAAAAAAATTATTAAGTCGTTCGTTAGCTTTTACTTCAACTAATAATGAATCGGTAATACATTAAAGATAAAAATAAGATATTTTATAACACTGTTTAATTAAAACTATAAAACTATGAGCACCAACTTAAACTGAAGTATAACGACGATACCTTCGCTATATTAACGTTCCAAGTTTGACAATTCTAGTATGTAATCGTTCATTGCAATTTTTCCTTTTTGCAACAAGTAGTTAAATGAATGATATCTGTTTTAAATAATGGGAAAAATTATGATTCGATAAACTAATGAATTAGTTTTCTTTATATAATTAATTACTACACAATTATATGTTATTTAAAATCAAAAGTATATACTTACTTCTCGATTAATGAAATGTATAGTTATTATATTTATGAAGTGTTCAATTTATTTATTAATATATACCTTGAAATTAGAAAAATAATATTTTATGATTAATTGCAAACATATATTATAAGCCTTCCTGAAAGCGACTGTTTCTAAATAAATGTACTCCTCAAGAACTGTTCAGTTTTTTTAATTAAAAAATGTATTCTTCATTCATTTCTTAATTGCCTGTTGTAATAACTGTTTTGACTGTAGTATGCAAATTTTGATGAAAATCGGATATCTTTAGACAAAAGTAGTAATGTTGAAAAATGAAACAATATAGCATCTATAATAAGAATTATCATAAACAGTACACTGGGTTAGACAAACTTTTAGTGACAGTTGAGCAATGAGAAAATTGACTTTTCTAGTTAGCTTGTTATAAAATCGATAATTGTTGCTGTACTGGATTAGTCGCGCTTTTTTAATGCAACAACTTAATTATTACTTTAAAAATGTTAGTTCTTTTAATTGTATGAAATACACACACATAATAATTGAATACGTAAAGTAAAATAGTATGCATTCGCTTAATGAAGTTAATGTTAATTCATTAATTAGTTATTTATATGCGTATTTTTATATTTTAGTATAATATATCAATATATATATATATAGACAAGGATAACAGTTCAGATTTAACCAAAAATCCTTAAAAAATGACACTTTAAATAGATATATTATACACAAAAAGAGTGAAAATTAAATTATTATAATAATATACTACTGATGTAACTATTTTTTAAATGTTTGAATCCTTGTTAATATTATATAGACTTAATGAACCTATAATGAACAGAATACAATCACAGTTTCGTTGAAAGTGTGCGCAGCCACCAACCAGTATCGCAGTTCCTGTGGAACCCGAATAACCCATGAGGTCGGCCAAGGAAATTTAATAACATTCTCAAAGCTGGTAAAAGAATGTCTTCCCCAGATCGAGATTGCAGAGTTACTCAGTGGAAAACTCTCACAAATCAGATTAACCAACTTGTTTTCTACTTGACTGTTTAGGATAAATTTTTCCAGATAAATGTATTCGAATCCTTCATTTGTAAATTGTTGATCCTCATTCTTCTTATCTAATAAACTAATGATAATTGCTTGGAAAGTTAGAAAAAGTAAACATTTATAGTTTTCTAATGGCTAAACACAGATTTTGCTATTATATTCTAATAGTGCCCTATAGATTACATATTTAGATTTTAAATATAATTGTCTAATCTAACCGATGAAACTTAAGTTTTTAAGTCATGTATAAAATGTTATTAATAATAAGTTATTAAAGTTTATAATTATATCCCGTTTATAATATGTACATGGTGGCAGAAGATGATAAATTATTTTTGACACGTCTTAATATCCTGTGTATATAATATTTAATATATATAAATATATAAAATTAAAATTAAGTGTAACACTTTCCGGCGAACAAAATATAGTCAATAGGTACACAACTTTATTTTATTAACTGATAAATATTACTAGAAGTCAAAGGAGGCACAACATATATAAATATAATATCCTGGAACACTTGATATTAAAGTCTAAATTAAGGAAAAGTCATAATTATATTTACTTTAAACACTCGACCCCTTCACAGTATGAATTTTATTGCAATTTAAGCAAATAGACTTTTTTATTTACTGGTAATTCTCAAAACGTGGAGACCAGTGCTATTATTAAACAACTTCTTAATAGAATTATTATCAAATTATTAAGTCGAAACTAGAAAATGTATCGCAAGGACGATTGTGTTATAGTGTAAAATTATTGGTTTGCTATTGTTGCTACGATACCGATTAAAACATGAGGCAACAGTCATCGATTAATTAAAGTTCTGAGTAGCAAGTTAACTATGTGTCTTTTAATCTGTCTACTAATAAGGGTCTTTTCTTAGTCTATGGAAATTATATTGCTCATTTTAGTTGATCTACATATTTTTTAACTTTTTAGTTGACAGCGACAATACTAAAATTTAGTAATCCGACTTCGACTTTTTAGCTTAATATTTTTACTGCAAATGTTGCACACATTCACAAATTGAAATTTGATAAGAAATACAAAACTTATGAAAATATCTCAAAGTGTATATTATCAAATAAATAAAGTAAACAGTTTTTACATATCATACATTAAGATTATTAAAAATAGTAACTAGACATTGATTAAGTTGGTTACTAAAAGACAAACAGCTATGAAACAGTGGTTCGTTACATCACTATTTGAACCTACTTAAATGTTTAGGCTTTACACTTTATCTACAGTTTGGTACAAAGAGTTACACTGGAGTCGTCTTCAAGTGGTCCCGACACCGCTGTTTCTCTCACAAGAGAGAGATGGTCCTGAATGAGTCGGGTGATGTTTTCTCGCTCCTGTCGAAGAGCCTCCACTTTCATGTGAAGTGACAGTTCAGAAGCTCGCCAAAGTGTGAACAGCTGATCTTGGTTTGGACTGGTGCTCAACTTGTCTCTGTTCTCTTTGATCATGTAGTCCTCTCTGGACTGATTTGACAGCCAATGAGAACTGTTATTATCGTGTTGTTGAAGGTCATGCGTTTCACTCGATTCTGATTGGCTAGTTACCGAAGCTGCCCCCAAACTATTGGAGTTTGGAGTTGATATATCCAAATTATTGTTATTTTGGAGTATTAACTCAGTGCTAATTACGTTTTGGGAACGATATTTCAAACTTCGCTTTCTTCGTAAGGAGTTTTTCTGAGTTTTATGAAGTCTGAAATTAAAAATAAAGTTTTCTATGTATAAAGTGTTCACATATTATGTTATGTGAAAATATGGATAAATTATGTGTTTGATAGAAGCCCATTAGACACTATTATTCTAAATGCGACTTCTGTAAATGAATTAAATCTCTTTTAATCGATCATGACATTTGCTTCATAGAGAAGCGTTTGTTTTACAATCAAACAATGAAACGTGACTTTTGATTAAGCGTCTGAAATGGTAAATGGGGGATTTTTGAGCGCATAAAACTTGCTGATTGTATAAGTGGGACCCAAAAATTCTAAACAATTATCGCAACATAAACAACTTTATTTAAATGTTCCTTTAGTGTAAACACTGAAACAAATAAAGGGTTATAAATAATTGCAATATTGGACAAATTGTTCCGCAAACAGACAATTTAATTTGTTATTTGTTTGATTCGAAGTTTCACTAAATTATTTGATTTAACATACTCATTAATTGCCGAATCATTAAGTATTCTTTACAAGGTTCATAATACTAAATCGATCTGAGTTATAACAGTTCTGATCCCACCTTACTTATTGTCAGTGAGTCTTAGTAAAATTATCTTGGGGTAAAGGACATTTTGTTATCCCAAGTGACTTTTTCTGCATAACCAAACACAAAGAATAATTATTTAAGTTTTAAGTCGGTTCAAATCGATGTAAGCCTTAATAGAACAGTTGAGATATTTTTGCACTAAATTCTGATCAGTAAAAAAGATTTTATCCTTTTGTTAACATCTCTCATTCTTTTATTTTTCTGTTTATATTATTAGTGTGAGATAATGAATATCCTTTATTATGCACAAAAAGTCTTTTTATTACTTCCCCGATCACCTAATGACCAATTAAACTATAAAAAGTTATGTATTCTAATTTATTACATCATCATTAAATAAAAGGGATATAATAGAAAGTTCTTTTATTTAAACAGATATTACGTTTAGCAGGGTTTGATATCAGCTAACTTCAACACTGTCTACATTATACAAACGGAATTGTCTCCACCCAAAATGGAACTTATTATAAACAAGCTGTTTAATAATTTCAACTTCTATTATAAAACAACCTTCCTTGATCATGACATTAAATCATTATTATGAATTAATAATATTTATATAATTAAAGGTACCATTTTAGTGAACAGTTCATTGATTTTTTAAAATCAAATTAAGGTAACCAAAATAATCTATTGAATAAATATTTGATTTATACGAACTCAAAATTATGTTTTGTGTTTAAGCATAAATCCTTGAGCCAGAGTAAACAAGTGCAACAATTGTGAAATATTTCCAATAATCTCCTGAATAAACACGAGCCCCTTCTACCATTCAATAAATACAGGTCGACCTTTCAGATATAATAATTGCAGTCAATAAATTATTCTGTTAACTCATTATGAGATCATTAATAATAATGCGTTAGGAAATAGCCACTCGGAAAAAGCTAAAGTTAATTATATTTTAAGAATACAGTAAAGTAAATAAAATTTATGCAAACCACACTTTTGAAAATTTCAGGTTTTGCAATTGAAAAATAAATGATTCAAATATTCTAATGATGTTTTTACTTAATTAATGAAAATATTTAGATATGTTAGTTTGCTAATTCATTGTCATTTTCAGCTATGCCTCAATATTAAGTGAGGTAAATAGTTGACTAGACTTTAAGTGAGAAAATCAAGTGAAATTGGTTTTGAAAATATAACTTAAGTATAAGTTAACTAAAAGTGAAAGTGAAAGTGAAAGTGAGAGTGAATATGGCTCATGTATTATACGTTTATTTATATGTGAATATATTTTATATGATTATGTGAATAGCTTAATTATAATACAATGTTATACACAATACAATGTGATAATTTTTAGTTCACAAGTTATAAATAATTGGTTTTGTTCTGTATGTAATACTTGGAAAAGTTAAAAGTTATAAACAATAGCAGTGATAATGATTTATCATTATAGTAATTTGCTTTATTTTAAGATTTGTACTTCGAATATTCTAAATACACATAATTTTACTATTTAACTCTGTAAAGTAAAACGTTTCATACATATTATATTTATCAAGAGTTGAAAAATATCATTTTTTAAATATATAAATTAATATTTACGTTTCAAGTCCATCACAAAGATTATACATATGCAACCGGCCAGGACGGTACGGGCTTGTGTTCTCCTGAAATATGGTTACAAAAGTTTTAGGTACGTCAAGATTATGATATGAAATTGATGAGAAATTTATTGTAAAACTTTTATAAATCAATTCATTATTTATTTACACACAAAAAGCTTGGAAATATGGAAATAAAAATGTAATGTTAATATCCGTGTATACTTCAAAAACACACACAGAAATATTTGGATCTCATTTTGTGTTAAAAGGTTATTTTTCTAATTGCCAGGCTACACAATATAGATATCGAATAATTGCTTTAAGAGATCATTTTGCCGTTATAATATTTCTGAAAAAATATTTTGTTACACATTCCTAACGATGGCGTGTTTTCTCTACTAGCTAATTATAGATATTTTATCTTATAATTTTACATAAATGAATAATATCAAAGTCATTGTTACCATAGCAAACCGAACAAGTAAAATTGGTTTAACCAAAGAAAAATGTTAAGTTGATAATTAGAAAATTATCTCCATATTTAAGAATGCTAGTAAATCCGCGCATGTCACCCACATCCCTTGTTATCAGGAACTTACACTGGCTCACTATTTCTTTGAGAATTTAATTCAAAATTTGTTGTTTTGTGCATAAATGTATTCATATCGATAATGCTCCCTCCTATTTAAAACGTATTCTACATATGTCCTCTTCCCAATCTATTGATATCGCTTTACGATCTCAACAATCTGTATCGCTTCACCAACCTATTTCTACACCTTTTATCGTCAGCTGTTCTTCCAGTGTAATTGTTCCCAAATTATGGAACGCTTACCGATACATTGCCAAAAGAGAAGAAATGGAATATTTTAAAAAAATTAATGAAAACATTTATTTTTGAGTAGCTATATGTATTCTCTTTCATATATTGCCCTTTGATTGTATTTACAGAATTGTGGTAAACGTAAATTGTTTTTATTTAAGAAAGTTAGGGTATTTCAATTTAATTTTCACCGAAACTTGTATGAACAAATTATTATTCAATAGTTTAGGGTAGGGGAGTGGGAGTGGGATTTGTGAAGTAACGATGGGCTTTCCATGCGGAAAAATATTTTTCTAAAGTTTGAGAAGTAAACATCATCTTGAATATTTTGATTCAGCTTAGGTATAGCTTTTGTATTTTGGAATATGACAGAGTTTCATGACATTCAATTGATTTTTGAATAATTAAATATTAGAGAACTGCTAAGTCAGAGGAAGGGAAGTTTTGAAGTCTGTGTGAAAGCATGCATTGTTCACCCACTTTGGGCAAAAGAGTTTTTCAATAAAGAGTCAATAATTATTACATCATATCATTTAAAATGCTTTTCAGGATATATTTAATTTTCTAAAAAACTATAATTGTAAATATAAATTAATTTTACAAACAGGATTTTTTGTTAAAACGTTAATTATATATTTAAATCCATATAAAATATTGCATAATTTATAACAGTCCATGAAACAACTAAAAATATCGATAATTTGGTAAATTGGGTAAAATAAAAAGGAAATATTTACTCTAAATGTAGGGTTCTTGTTGTGTTTCAAAAACATCTGAGTAAAGTCTCTTTTGCGAATTATTTCCATCATCCGCTCTCTGTGATTGTGCTCTACCATTTCTGTGTGGATGGCCCGATGGACTCGCTGGAATATGTTGAATATACAACCTTCAAATATTGCATTTATTATTAATTGTCTAATAAAATTAGTATATAATAAAATTGAAGGGTATATAGGTTTGCCTTCAACCCACCTGACTGATGAACATGACGTGGGTGTTCTTCATGAAATGGTCGCTGGGTTTTGATCGCCACCAAGGAATTAAATTTCGGAAAAGATACCATTCAAACCCAAGAACCAATACGGAAATAACAGCCCCACATGCCAGACAGAGAAATATCCCAGCGATATTAGAATAAGATATCTAGAAAGGAATTGTTAATAATTACAGAATAATATAATTATAATCGACATGAAAAAAATTAAGATGCACTTCAATTTAAAACTACACAAATTTGACCATTTAATTCCATAATTAAGAAAAATATATATATAAAATCATTTCCTGATTTAAATTTAGAGAATATGTTAAACTTAAAACAGGTTATTTGTTTATTTTATCACAATCCTTTACATTGACTTCTGCGACTAATTTTTGATTTGAGCTCACTTTAATAGAATTTTTATTAAATTAGTCAGTTATTCCATTCGAACATATTTTACATTTAATTGGCGCTTATTAATTTTGATCTACTCATTATTTAAAATTGACTGACCTTTATATATCGATTGTAAATATATTTACCTGTTTAACTATTTTTTTGCACTGTCGTGTTGTTTGCATATAGGAATTGTAGATATCTTCAATTATTCCATTAGAATGATACAGATGTATTCTGTCCTGAATATTACTCTTATATAAACAAATAAACAATAAAAAGGTTTATAAAGTTTAGAATAATTCATTAAAACTTAGTTAAAAGGGGTCCTACTTTAAGCCATGACACATTCGGAAACGCTAGCCCATAACCCGCATTCGTTGAGAGTAAACTCTCCAAGCGGACGTTACATTCTGTCCAGTATTTTTTGATGGTATACTCAACAATAATATTGTCATCCAAATAGCCGCTTATGTTTGTATTTCTGAAAAGGAAATATTGAATTACTTACGAAATACTTTTATTTTTAACTGGAATCACCTTTTTAAACGGTTTTATTTGAACATTAATCGAAATTCGTTTACATGATTTTATAACTCTATTTCAATTTCACCAATTAAATATTATTTTAGCAATTCCATTTTTATATCAAATTATTTATTAAATATAAGCTGTTCTGCTACGTTTAGATAAATACAGTCTAATATAAAACTTGAAATATTGAAATTTAATTTCAGAAAGTGTTTCATGAAAATATAAACAAAAACTATTGGTGTTTCTTCATAATTTCTCTTTTTAACAACATCATCAGTTTTTCAACTTTAATTTTCAATATGTTTATTTCTATAATAATGCTTCGGTTTTTCCATCTTCCAAAAAATATAATTACAGGTTCTTATGAGTAAAGTTCTCAAAACTGAATTCCTCTCGTTTCCCGTTTTTCGAGTTATTAAAATCGAATAATCTTTTTGATATTGTCATAAATAATCGTTAAAACTTTATTTTCAATTGTGTAAGATCGTGAGAAAGTTCATGCTAATAAAGGGAGTGTCCTTAATTTGTTGTTAAAAAATGCGTATAAGGAACACCTTTGTTATTAGCTATATAATTGCTAAAATAAGAAAACTCGATACAGTAAATTTTAGTTAGAGGTATCACTGATACGAGGGAATCGAGAGACGAAAATAAAGCATTAATATTTTAACTAAAACTCTTTGACACATAAAAAAATTCAAAAAATATTTAAGGTTTCTAAGCTGTCAGAACTCTACTTTTATATGGAACTATATGTTGAAATAGGACAATGAATTCGTCGTTTGAAATTTATATTTTATCTTAGTCAAGAAAAGTTAGTTTTGCTAATTCAGTTTGTTACGATTTATTAATAGGATATTTTTTATTAAAAGGTTTGATATCCAAGTTTGCAAACTTACTCAACAGAACGTAGCCCTTCTTCCGTCGAGCCAACATTGATGTGTTTAACTGCTGACGATGACTCCCGCAAAAGAAAGTTGTGCGCACCGATAGCGTATTCCAAAGTTCCAATAGTCGGGTTAACGGACTAAGGAATTGTTTAATAGAACGAACATAAATTAATTGCAATAAACTAAAGACGTTCGATTACAATTTAATCAATAACTTATTAAAACGATTCTAATAACAAGATATTTCGAATTCATTATTTATATTATATAGATTAGAACAAAACAGAAATATTGAGAGGTTATGTTAAAATTATTCATTACTTATTTTCGAAAATGAATATTTACATGAAATATCTGTCTGAAAAGTACACAATATTATAAAACAATACAAATATGGAAATTGTTAACTATAAATTTATAAATTGAACATGAATGTGCTTACATAATTAATGCTTTTACTCATAATCGCTAACATTCATCATCCAAGCATAAAATGGCTATCAGATAAAAACACTTGCCTGTTTGATTTTTTCAAATGTAGTTTTCTCAACGGTTCCCATGACAAAGGATATCAAGTTGGCCGTGTAACTGGCCACCACACAGATACACGCTGCCGCCCAAAAGTTTTGAACAACTTTAACGGGCCACGATTTTGGTGTTTTTGTGTTGATATTGTGCCCGAATAGCAAAGATAAAACGTTTACTATTCCAGAACAGAGTGTGAAATTTCTGGACCTTCGTCGGCCCCATGGATTAAGACCAAAGGGACTGTTCCACTCCAGAATGGCCATCGCAAAGCCGCTGAGTAGGGCCAAGCCAAATATAAAGATCCAGACCTCCGGTAGAAAAGGTTCGAAGGGAGAGTTGATATTGGAATTGCGCAGTTTATCCCGCACAATCATTTTGTAAGAATTAGAAACATAAATAGGAATAAAGTCCAATACCTCGCTTCGACTTTTGGTAATCATCAAAGCTCCCAGTCCCATTAAGGCTCGGGTCCCTTCAAGTTCACCAACTATTCCATTCCATGAACCATTCACGAACTCTCCAAATCTTCCATCCGGCGCCGAGTAAAGAATCACCTTGAAATCAATATCACGCATCAACTGCTTCAGTATATCAATAAAGATCCCAGAGCAACAGTGGAGTTCGATGTCCTGTCCTCCCACAGTGGACGACATTTCTGTGATATCGTTCTTCAACATGTAGAGATATGTTTGACGTATATCCACCGTCTTATCTAGTGTTCCGGTTATGCATGGCAGTCTTGTGAGACAATCAAAATGGCCGCTGCTGGATATTGTTGGCTTGCTCAGATAGTCTATCATGACGATGGGTGCCGTTGGAATTATCACAACGGGCAGATGGGACATTGAGAGAGACTCAGTCTCGCATAGGTCTAGACTTTGAGTAAATTTGGATATTTTTGCACAAATAGTTGCTTCGCGCCAATGTTGGTTGTTTAATGATCGATTCTTGACGTAATATACATTTACACCAAAATCCCTATAATCGCTGAGGGTCAGTTCATTTCGAATTGTTCTGCAAATGAGAGTTTTGTAATTTGAGTGTTCTCTAAATACAATAATGACCAGGTAAAAATAATACAAAATGACAACGAATTTTTATAAACTACTTATAATGAGTATTGAAATTTCGAAATTGGATAAAGTACAGTCATTTTTTCATTTCTTATTTTAATCTTATTTAAATATCATTTATCAAGTTAATTTGACTTCAATGTGAAAAGGATCCTGTTTTATTCTCCAGTAATGCAAGGGGACAATATTCTCCTTTATTGCTTTGTGTAGTAGTCACATTTCAATTAAAACAGCTATTATCCTCTGTGTACAGAAAAGACTCCTTCTTCTCCAACTACGCAGATTTTTAGACAAAAGGTTGTTTATAGAGAGGTAATTAAACTTTCTGGATTATTCAATAGTTTAGTTTGTATAAGTACAGTACAATTCTTCACAATACAGTCAGTCCTTCTAGTCATTTTAATTCCCTGAACCTGGAAATATATCCAGTATTATAAATCGACATTTTAGAAAATTGTAAAAAGTATCATTAAAGCATCTATATGTCACAAATAAAAATTCTTTCTAAAGCCATAAAAACTTGTTATATATTTTAAATATTACACAAAATATCGACTTTTTTATTTAAATTTGTAAATACTAATCAAAATTATTCATCGAACAGTGATCCGATTTTAGATTTAAAATCCATTCCAAGTTTCAGATAATTACATTTGGTTCAAGGTGAGTATAATTTTGTAGCTGGCAAGAAATTCATTATCGTCTTTTAAATCGGGAATTAAGGAAGCTTATATTTTGTTATTGGAAAACTGTTTCGTAATTATAAATGCATTAATTTTAGTTTTAATTAAGAGAATGTTTCAAAGATTTTATTTTTTGTATTATTTGAAACAAAAATTTCCACTGACATTTATATATTTTATAAACTTTAATTTGTTTAATAAATAACTACCAGAATAGACAACTATTTTGCCAATGATGAAG
>JAUZNC010005151.1:0-27374 GCA_034780395.1 Vannuccia rotundouncinata | reverse complement strand
ATCATTCAACATCATTAGATAATTCACAAGATCATTCAACACCATTCGATAATTCACAAGATCCTTCAACATCATTAGATAATTCACAAGATCATTCAACACCATTCGATAATTCACAAGATCCTTCAACATCATTAGATAATTCACAAGATCATTCAACACCATTCGATAATTCACAAGATCATTCAACATCACTGGATATTTTACAAGATCCTGAAAAGTATACAAATAACATCATTGCACTAGGGTTGTATAGAGTTTTAGAATTTTTTTTCATAATTAATCTTAGTATGACTCTTTTTAATAAATAAATATTATAACCAAAACTTACAATCAAGGAGTGTGTCGGCCAAATCATCTGGTAGCGTTGACTCATAGGGATCTTGTTGTTGCAGCTGTGGCCAGGAATTCTGCAGATTGGAGGCGGTGTTGTCATGCTGGATTGGTGGGTATCCGGTACCATGTTGTTGATGATTCAAATGTTTTGCCAATGCACCGCTGCTTGATATGAAGTTGTTATTGTTATTATTGTTACCCGCTGTGTGATGTTGATAATGGCCGGGTGGTGGATGTGAGCCTGAATTGTTGTATCGCCCTGGTAATCCATTGACTCCTCCGCGGTGCCCAGAGGAGGCTCCTGAGGATCGGTTGGTTACCATTTGCCGGAGTTCGGCCTTGATCAGATGACTGAATAAAACATCGAGAAAATTCAATTCAAACATCTACAATATTAATAAATTTAAATGTTGTTGTCGGCAAAATTTCTAATACTTTAAATTAAGGTTTAGAAACGCAACCTGTGCGAGAACGATGTCATAGGCTCATATTAAAGACTCTGTGTGATGTTCTTATACGATTACATGTAGTCCCGACACGACGCATTTTGCTCTTTGTCGGAACAGTATGACGCATAATGACGAGGTGGCTGTTGTTTTTACTCACCTATTAAACTGCTGCTGTTCCATGGTTGAATGTTGTCGTGAAGGAGGCATAGATGCCTGCAGCTGTGGTTGCTGGCCCTGTATTGGGAGATTGGTGGATAGCGGTGGACCAACAGCCGAAGATGAAACCACAGAAGCTGCCACCACAGAGGTGGCGGGAGGACGGTGTAGCCGGTTGACAACGGGATTGACCGGGACAGTAACATTGGGGGCGACTTCCTTCATGCGCTCGGCAAAGTCCTGGATGTACTGGGTAGGTGACGGGGACATTGTTCCGGTGTTGGGTGTGCTGGTTAGTGGTAATGTTGACGCTGTCGTGGTGCCGGATGGCTCTTTGCTGGTGGGGTTACCACTTATGGGGCACTGTTGTACGCGCTAATGTTAAGGTTTGGAAAAATTTAATTTAATTTAGCGATGTTGTAAAAATAGATAATGACAAAACAAATTAATTTCAAAAGTTTAAAAAATTTAACGAAAATTAGTTCATTCTATTTTTGATTTATATGCTAATAAAATAATGGCAGTTAAATTATCAGTTTAATATCTATAGTTTACCTTGCATCTTATTGTGTTATATCGGTGTGGATTCAAAGATCTTTCTTTATTATAGTCTGTCATCAACCTCGCATACTAATGTAACATTTATAACATGAACAATAAATGTCACATACGACGTCTCTAAAATATGTCGACAGTATGTCTAGCTTCAATTACATATTATGCATATAAGGCCAAATATACGATTTCATGTTACAGAATATAGGTATTTATTTAGCATATATATTCTGAATTTACGTAGGAGGGCCAATGATGGTCTATATAGTAACTGCTTCATTTACAAATAAAATATGAAATAAAAATGAAATTAAATAAAATAAAATAAAATAAAATAAAGATTATATCAAAAGACGATGAAGAAAATTTGAAAGAAGATTAACATTAACATTTACATTCTATTTAATTTATTAAAAAAGTTTTAATTTATCCAGTGAATATTTTAATTTGACAATTTCTAGACACTCAAATTAGAATAACATTTTATTGATTAGGTATATTTTTAACCTATGAAAATGCTTTATTTATTAGATTAAATTCGATTGTCTCTTTGATTGTCTGAATTAGAAATTAATATTAGAAATTCCATAGTGGAATATTATTGACAAATAATTTTTTCGAATGTCAATAATTTAAATAAAAATGCATGGGTGTATGGCAGATCATTGCTGCTATTAAAGTTTTTTAAAACACGCAAACGAAATCCTGATTATCTCATTTAAAACATTTTAATTTTAATTAATCTCGCACAAAATATAGACTATACCACATTCAATTAATATAAATCTTTTTGTATAAATATTTCATAAATTTTCTTTCCAAATAATTCCAGAAAATATTTAAAACTTTATTTATAATTTTATGGACTGATTGCTTTGAACTAATAATCAATCAGTGTTGCGTTGATGTTAGTTTGTGAATACACACTATAAGAGAAGTTACATTATAAAAATGGGAAATTATATAAATAAAATATATCACTGCGAAAACACTATAAAAGAAGAGGAAGCTTTTAAATTATACATTTGCAGAGGGAAATTTAATGCCATAATATAATTGTCATAAAGCAGAGTTATTTCAGAGTAAAATATTATAATGACATCATTGGACATACGTCATGTAATAATGCATGGAGGAATCAATGTATTATACATTCTAACTATAACCCTGTGTACTTTAAAAAGAGAAAAATATATGCGAAAGTGACTGAGAAACTAAACAGCAAAGGGAGATACCTATATAACTGTTATGTTCCAATCAGCCTTGTTGGGGAGCGTGTTTTACAGGTGTAAAAGACGCTCGCTCGAGCTATAGACTACTCGCTAGACGAAAACAATTTTCTCAGGAGAACTTGCGATTAACTTTCAAATTATGTTTCGAATGTTGCAACGGTTCTGAGAAGTACGTGGGGTTCTGTGAGCTAAGATTGAAACAATGAAACATTGAAGCATGAAGATGGAATACTATCATATTAACTGTTCCTGCATTTGATATGCTACCCATATGATCAACTACCCTAACACTATTCCATTAGAAAGAAGAGGATAGGGCTATTTGTTAAACTATTTGTTTAATTTAAGTATAATATGCACACCCAATGAATGTATTTTTCGTAATAATACATAATATAACAGACAATAGCAAGTAGTTATAACATGCAGACTCTTCTTCGCCTCGCTCAATATATCTAACTTACAGTGCGATATTGTCTTTCGTATGGTTATTATCTTCGCTTCTCAAGGAAACAGGAGGAAGGGAGATGGGAGTGGAGGAAAGCGGTTTGAAGAATATAGAGGAAAATCATCATTGCATCTCTTTTGGGGTGAATCTCGCCTTCTCATCCTTCGCGGATAGAACAAACTCCAAGGCTACAGAGCGCAACAGTGGGCTAGTACTAACTACTAGACACACACCAGCGCGATCTAAGAGTTCTCAAGCAAACACCAACGAGAGAGAGGGAGAGAAGACAGGCGACACATTAAGCGAGGCCAAGGTCTTGTACAAGATGATAACCAGACAATTGCGTCAGGCAGCCTTTCCAAGAAGCTGGGGGAAAAACTCGAGTGGAAACTATCAGCTATTGGCCGACAGGCGTGGAGAAAACGGAGGAAGTATAAGGGGAAAATCAATTGCATTCTTGTTCCGCCCCCCTCCCAGTTATTTAGAATCGATAACTTGTAGAAAAGGGAGGAGAAAGAGGGGAGCCTTTGATGTAGAGGAAACTGCTTTCATGATCGGAAATGCTCTCGAAAGATAGTTTTTCCCTTTCTCTCTTTCAGTTTTCTCTCTCTCAAACACAGCTAAAATATAGTATGCGCGGTGTGCATTACCAAATATTGTTGTCTGTGATGGCATTCTCTTATACCGGACGCCGTGCAATAATTAACACTCGTATCTTTGCGTTTTAATTACATTTTTGTAACTTGTAGATTATCAAGTGGGGAAAAATTGCCAAATTCGAACAAAAATAATTTCCCGATAAAATAAAATATAATAAGTATTGGATATACAATGCAATTTTTTCATTAAATATTGCATTATTCAGATATTATGTATTGTACTTATTTTGAATTAATTTTAATGAGCTAGTCGGCATACCTGCTTCTGAAGGGTCATGTTTCGTAGAGAATTATGTTGTGTCATATTCCAGGAAGCCGGAGGGGGTACGATACAATCTAAAGTCACGAGATGGTAAATAATATTAAAAACATAACTCCAAGTATTCCAATTTTAAAAAGTAAAATAAACTAATATGCAAGAAAATTATGCCAAATTTGGGAATTTGGAATAATAATGTTTAGTGAGTCTTTCACTAAGAAAGGCAATTTATGTATCTATTTATTGCTGAGAAAAACTTTGTGTATTTGATGAATCTAGGACAATGTTCATATACGATAGTAATTATTATTTTAATAAATATGTTTGTAAATTGAAATTATGTAAACATACTAAAGGTATTACTTTTATTAAACAAAACTTGGGCAATCGGCCTTTTAAAAATAAAGGAATTATAAAATTGGAAAGCTTGCATGTTGAGAAGATTTATATTTTGAGTATAATGAACGTATAACACGAAGGAAGGCTACACGTCTTCATTTTCTTACTCTGATTTCTGTTTCCCGTGGAACTTGACATCTGCGAAGAGAACTTAGGCGCAAAACTAGGGTCCCCCATCAGCTGGCCCGCATTTCCGGCAACATTCTTATCCGAAAGAAGGATATCATTCAACAACATCGCGTCATCAACTTCATCCCCAGTCTCCAGCAGCTTCTGAATATCAAACAGGTCTAGATCATCATCATGGGAACTGTTACCGGCGCCAGTGGCCATTGCCTCGCGGCTCTCTGGCCCACCAGCGTCCAGCCGCTGCATCGTCGAAACTCCAGTTTTGATGCCATCGGCCGACGTCACATCATTGCTATTGCTGTCCAACAGTGCGTCAAAGTCAAAGTCAGTCAGCGCGGTAAAGTCCACCGACGAGAAGTCATCCATATCCTCAAGTTTGTATCGTCCACTGCTGCTAGTAATCGCCGAAGAATCCTTCAACATGTCGGAAAACGCGGGAGTGTTACTGCTTCGATTTGTTGGAGTCAACGGGGACGGGTTAATACGCATCTTTTCGTTAGGTCGCCGGAAGGCTTCGCTGTTCAATTGAGTAACGCCTTCTATTGAAGAGGCTGCTGTTGCTACGGTTGATGTAAAGTTGGCGGCTGGATTGTTGTCGTGAATGTTGTCGTCGTGAATGCCGTCACTGAGCAGGTGCGCCAGAATGCGATTGTTGTCCACAACAGCGTCAGACGAGGTGGTAGAGTTGGGCGGGGAGGAAGAGGAGGTGGATACGTGGAGCATCTCTGTGAGGGAGGACAGTTGGGGCCCGCCTGCACCCCCATGGACAAAACGGCTGCAAGAAGAGGATGGAAGGTAGCGCTTGGAAGTGGGAGACCCAGAAATCAGGCTATCTACGGAGGAAGCCCGTTTTACTGCTGAAACATAAAAATAGAGTCCATTCATCAAATTAAAGTTGCTTACTCGAAAGATAAAGAGGTCCAAACTAAATTCTACTAAATGCTTTTTCTGTTTACATTCACCATCTGTAAGTCAATTTAAATTCAATTACATAAATTTGTGAATAATAACTGTTATTTAATAACAATTACAAAACCTCTGTATTTGAGAACGGTTTTCACCCATCCTGTAAAGATTTTCGTGTCAATTGGATGACTTACCCGAAGACTGATTGCTTCTCAGCAAATGCGGCCCACTGTCTTGACATTGATCCGCAAAATCAAAAACGCCTGAATCCAACTTTTTGTTAGTAGAGTAGTCTCGAAAGGATCTCTGAACACCGCCTTCTTCACCGGTTCGTTGCTGGGACCTACTTGTAGTTGGTGGGACGGACATCGTCAGCAACTGGGTGAGAGCGGAGGTTCCACTGTTGGACGAGGATGAAGAAGCAACCGGTTTGGGGAGGAGTTTCTTGTCCCCCTGGCTACTTGAGACGCGGTTTGATTCACACTAGTCAAGGAAAAAAATTATAGTTTGTTCGATTATTTTTTTATTTTGCCTAACTATACGTTTGAAAATTAATTGTAGATTTATTAGATTAATAAATTAAAAAATTAAATAGATTAATATGCTGTAGATATTGTTGAAAGATTAATTATTCTATTGTAAGGTTAGGCAACTAATACTTTCGAAACAATAAGTAAATACTCATAACTTACTAATGGAGATTTCTTGAAATCAGAGTTGTCATAAAGAAGTTTCTGAAATAATAAAAAAGAGAAATTTTACTAAACTTTTACATTCAACTATGAATATAAAAACCATTGAAATCAGTAAAACTCTTTTATGAATATATGTTATGTCTTTTATGTGAAAACATTGGCTCTTTCAGGATTTCCATAACTTTTATTTAGAGTGCACATATTGCCAAACTTTTCTGCCCGAGATATATTATACTTGAACAAATATATTTACAAGTTTTAATACTCTTTTGGCACCTCACCAAAAAGGCGTGGTAGACTTTCTAAGCTTCATGTTCTTCTATATACAAGTCAGCAGGTACATGAGGGTAGCGAGGGGATGTATATTACCGCTAAACCACATTATAATCTCACTCTATAGTGTGTGCAGTATATTATCTACTTTTAGAGGAAGTAGGAATGAAACCATTTCTCTAATGATACAGGGGTTCAGATATGGAACTGCCAACTATACTTATAGCAATAGTTAATACAGCTTTATGGGGACACGCATTTGTCTATAATAAGTCATTCACAAGTGGACTTTCTTCCCAATTGCCCCCTTCCTCTTCTAAACTCTCATTTTCTTTATGAATAAATCGATAAAATAGTGTTTGACGTATTTCTGACATTATTTAGGGCCTAGTCGTATTAATTATAGTCTGTTATTGGAACCCGAAATAAGTGAATTTAAAAAATTTGATTTATGATTGTACTTAATTATGTAATTGTATATTGTTAGTTCCTAAATGTAATTATTGCTCACAAAATACATTTGATCTAAAATTTTGCTAAATTTAATAAATTCTCTAAAATATGCACTGTATAATTTTCTTTATAAATGTAAAATACGGAAAAAAGCGTGATATATAGAATATTGCCACTTATTATTAAAACTATCAATTTGTTTAAAGAAAATTCATTGCTACGAAAATGAATCAAGAGTTAAAAATAAACAATTTAATAGAAATTAATTTAAATAAATATGATTTACGAATTTATGATTTTAACCTTTTACTTAAAACAGGATAACTTATAAAAATTTTATTCATAGAAATTATTATTTTGCAGCCATGATTCGGAGATGATTAAGTGACTATAATATACATAAATCAATAAATGAATTCATTGTATTCAAAGATTTAGATTTTTTTGGAAAGTTTTCCTTATTACTGATTCGTAATTTTTAAAAATGAAGTCAGTCATTTCTGTTTCTGTAGTTCTAGAACATTTGCCTTCGTGTGCGTATCATTAAATTGGTATACGATACATGTAGCGGTTTGTATTAGCTATGCCCCCTACGCATAAATATGTGGCCATAGAAACTAAACAAAACATTATGATGAAATAAATTGCCCGACATGTAATACTTATCGTGTGAAATAACATGATAGATAATGGTTAATAACTAATTTATCGCTTTATATACAATGGACAATTATTTTTTATCATTGCATAATTGAATACATCATATTATACATATATAATACTAAATCATTTAGCAAACACATTTTTAAACGTGTAAACAAAAATAAGTATATTGATTTATAATTATACTTGTAATCAGCATAAATTATAATTTAATTCATACACCAAACAACTCACATTTAATTAATAATTTATAATACGTTAACTTCTAAAACATAATTATATAGGAACCCAATTTTTAAAGGGAAATGTTATTTTAACTTATTTGTCAATTGCTTATTATAGAATTAGAATATTGAGTAAAATATGACTAACACTTATAAAGGAAATAATTTTATACCTAACAATCAATGTAATCTATAAACAAAATATCTGACCACATAATTTGAAAATATTTAGAGTCGATTTGTGAATTGATTTCGTATTTAGACTAATTACTACCTAATACATTTTATTAAAATCCAATAAGTTGAAATAAAAATAAATATTTTAATTTTTTTAGATTTTACTATTTTCCAGGTTATCCTGAATTAAGATGTCATAAAATTCTTTCAGTATCAACCGAGATAAAAAAATAATCAGATACCCCATTGGCTGCAACAAGCTCTCACATAAAAGTTCGAGTGCGGCCCATTTTCCTGTATAGTTAGTAATAATAATCCATTTTTAGCAAAACTACTCACGATAATTAAACTATTTGCTGTGGAGGTCTGCTGTTGGCCTGCATTGTAAAGGGGGGTGGACCCCTTTTGCACAGATGATGACTTGTCCGTGACAACTTCCACAGGGGACCAGTCCCCTTCTTCCGGTTGCTTCTTGACCGGAAGGCGACCATCGGGACTTGGTGGTGTAGCAATGAGTCCGTGACTGTCTTCCAGTGGTGTGTTCCCTACGGACCTGCAGGACCGGTAGAAGTTGGAAAGGGGTGTCTCGTCCCCCCCAACTGGTCTGGAGAGCTCCCCCACTGAGCCGGGACCACCATGTGGGGGCCACTTACTGACCTCGGGATTGTGACCAACTTCAACCTATACCAGTGATAGAATATAGATTTAATTGTAAAAAATGTATACAAATCGCGTTAGTGATTATGAGAAAAGTATTATTAAAAATCGTTTACAATTTAATTCTAGACATTTAATTCACATTTAAATAATATCTTATGATTTTTAGATTTCTGTTTGAATGATCTATATTTTACGTTGTCAATAACGCTGAGAACATTTCTAAAAGATTAGAGAATTTCTACACAATGAAAGATTTTTCTAAACAAAAACAGGAGGAAAGGCTGTACAACGACAAATGGAAAATAAAAGCAATTCACTATAGCTTGGGAATTGTCACATGAGCACATTTTTTGACAGTTGAAACATTAACAATTGCGGAATATAGAAGCTAAGTTAATCTCTTTAGTATAAATTAAGACACTAATATATTACAATATCCAATAAAGGGACTCCGTATTGTTCTCGGCTATTATTCATGTTTTTGGATAAATTATGTATAAATCAAGACATTTAATGCGAATGTATAAAATTTATATACAACTCTATTAAAACTGTTTCTACAGATCAATTGAATCGGATCACCAAATAAGTGAAATTATTTTCAGTATACGACAGAGTTCATAACAGAGTTGTTACCTTAATAGTTAGAATTGTTGATGCCATGAAACTATTGATGCCAAGAAACAAGTAAATAATTGATAAATAAATCTTTACACAATATCAGAATATCAACAGGTATCCAAATTCCAAATAATAATTCGAAGCACAACTTTATTGCCAACTGAAATTCAATATCATCCAAGAAAACAAATGAGATATTTCTCCATCCGGCAAAATATTTCTTTTACAATTCAATTACATATTTTTGGTAATATAGCAGACTGTTTTTGCGCCTAATATTAAATATTACAATTCTTAGAAACTTTAAAAGAGAGAATGAATTCAAAAACGGGTACTTACTTCACTGAGAAGGGCTTCCAGTACACAACTACTGTTGTTATCTCCAGTTGAGTCTGGACGCTTGGACTGCTTTGTGGGGAACGTCGAGTGGATGCCACCGGCGCTGCTGTGCCGCCAAAGATTGCTCGATTCACATCCCAGTCGAAGTTGGTCCTCCTCTGCGTTCGTGGTTGACTGAACGATCTAAAGAAGGAGACATAGTAAATATATAGTTGCAAACTGATTAAGAGTCATTTTGTTTGGAATAAAGATAATTATCTTAGAAAAGCGAAACTTACCTCCTCCTGGGGACTGCTGCCCGGGCCTTCCTCCGGACTTTGCACCACCGAGCACCTCTCTGCTGTCCCGTCAGCAACAGCGGCACCCCAGCCGGTGGGCTGGTTGCTCGCTGAGTGTCCCAATACTGACGAACACACCGTCGTTGACGAGTGGTATCCAGGTGGAGGAGGCGGCTGTTCCGTATCCAAGAGAACACCGCTACCACTGCCCAGCGATCTGCCCGACTGTAGGCCTTGCGATGAATGATGCAGATGGGAGGAAGAGTGGGGAGTGGGACGACGCTCTTCAAACCGTTGACAGGCAATGGAAAAACTTTCTGGTCCGATGCATTCGACTAGGAGTTCCCGAACTTTCGGAGCCAAATCGGGCTTTGAACCATAGAGATGATGGAGCCGGCGTATCTCGGCTTTGGTTTTAGTGGGGAGTTGGCTTGTGGATTGCCGATTGATTGGCCTGGTGAGGTGGAAGATAGAACATGTCGGTGAGATCAAAGGGGCTCCTGAGTAAGTTGTAGCAGTAATATTGTGTATTAACAAAATTAGAGTATGGAGTGAATATGTTTAACAAAAGAGTACTATGGAAAATGTAACAATATTTAGTGACGATTCCGTATATCTCTGGTTTAAACTTACTTGTTGTAGCTAAAAAAACTAAAGTATTTAATTTTTCATAGAATTGTTCCTTTTTGTTTTATATTAGGATTAGTTCAAGTAAATATTAAGCATTCAAAATAAATATATTACATTCATGCAATGGTTGAGTAATCTACTATCTCTACCTGTTGTTATGCTGCGGTAATTGCTGCTGCATCGACTGTTTTTTCGCTAGCAATAAGGAATCTAAATCTTGAGCTGGCTGTCCAGGGAAACTGCCACCGTTTTGGGGTAGGCATCGGTTGGCCAGCATATTGTGTTGACAGGATTGGGGTGAATCAATCGACGGTGGCAGATCACCACCTGAAGATCGAATACAGAGATTTCAAAAGAGTCAATCGATAAAATCAATATTTTATTTGAATTGAATTGGTTTATTTTCTTTTTGGGTTGGCGTCTTTAAATTGTATTATAATTAAAATTTTAATATAAAACATTTTATTGATTCGCCAGGAAGGCTATTAAGCTCACATTTCATGTGGTGCATGAGACCCCCGCGTTGCTGTCCTTTATTCCCGCCAACTCCAAATACGCTGTTATGCATTGTGGAAACGCCACCTTTAGAAGCCGCCGATGTCCCCAGCATCATCTCCACGCCCGGACCCGCTTGTCCCTGGTAGCAGGGGAGCATTGACTGTGGCTGTTGTCTTGAGATGGCCTTATCGGGTGAACCATCCGGCCAATTAGAGGTGGCAAGGTTGGAATAGTAACCTTCGTTAACTGTAGAGTAATAGTTAATTATGCTAAATAAATAGTTCAATATAAATTCATACAAAAAACAAACAATGACAAGCAGATATTTTAAAAAGATGAAGCACACTGTAGTCATCCTGGCTCGTCAGATAAGTATAATTTTACCTCATTAAGTCACCTCATTATTTTAATAATCACTTTTTGTTTATCGAAAATTGCTCTTTATTAAATGGTTGCATGAATCCCTACTTGGTTGATTTCTGTGTTGTTGCATTTGTCCTGTCTGTCCAGTAGAAGGAAGATGTGAGGAGGGCTGTGTTGATATATTTCCTCCACTATTGCAGTAAATATTCGCAGGATCGTTGGGACCCACTGAACTCGAGGTCATGACAGAGTCCCAGTTGACTGATGTCCCAGAAGCTGCATTCAAGAAAATAAAGGAAAGTTAAAAGAGTCTATTTCTATTTGCACGAAGTATGTATACTGTCCAATTAACTAAGAACAATAAAAACAACACACATATAAAAAGCGTAACATAACATTTTTAAATCCGAATTCAGTTTATGTTTCTAAAATATTCTGAAAAATTATTTATAAACTAAATTAAAAAAAACATTCATTTCAAATTTCAGAATCATCACACGGATAAATAATAATTTAGAGAGTTACCATAAAAACAATATCGAATCATTAGAATTGTCACACTTTTATATATATGTATATCTTTCATATCGAAGAATCTTAGACAAAATTACAAACTTTTAAGAAAGTGCATGCTTATAATGCAGTTTAAAATAAAATCATTGGTATATGTGCCACAAATCACATCAATATTATACAATAAAACTGACGAGTGATATCGTTAACGATACGGCGCAGTGTAAAACAAGTGAACTAGTTCTTAGACAAATTGTTTGTTCTTTAGGACAGAAAACACATTGTCTAAACCTGACAGTTGAAGTGTTAGATCTGAAGCCATTTTTCAATTTATTGATCAAAACGGTTTACAATGTGTAGAGAAAAGGAGGCAGATAGATATATAAAAAGATAAATGTGTGGTGGGGCAGAAGATGTAAATTATCTGAAATAATGCAAGCATAATTTTTATACTAGACCTATAGTTATATTGGATGATTGCCCCGTATATAGTCCGTGCTATATATGTTATATATAAATAAACCGATAATCGAGCGATATAGAAAAATTAAGGCGGGCAATGAGACGAAATGGCGTGCAAATTTTATCGAAGATCGAGGAAAAAGCAACAACTATAGCACGCAGGCAGCTGTTGGTTATATAAATGGCGGACAATATCATGCGATATAGCACTGATTTATGACTAGAGTTAGTTAGTAGAGAATTTGTGCCATATTTTTCCACTATAGTATAGTTGTAATAGGGTTATTAGCAGCTTCCCTATACTGTGAACCAGGAAGGGTTTGCCGGAAAAGCATCAAACACGCGCGCATTGCTTAATTGTATAAGGGAGGGGAGTGGAAGGGGGGTTGCTAAATATTTGTTTGGGGTTTGCTTCATATTTATTGATATCTCTTCCACTATAATGTCGAAAATAATGCCTCTTGTTTATCACAGGATCTTCCAGTTATAGGTATAGACGAGTGGAATACTTTATGACAAACAATGTCTTGCGGTAAAAATACTCAGCCCTTTGTAAACTTTATAAGCCGACCAATTTTGTAATACAGCTAACACAAATAGTTTTTTCAGAGGTAAATAGATAACTTTTACGACATTTATCTGCTCTTTTTCCTTCCGTTTTATAACAAAGTATTACATTTTTGTATGTAGCAATGTCTGGTTACTAACTACTTGTTAAGTGAAAACATATACACATATCCTTATATAATATATAGATACCGTGTTGTGTATAAGTGCCACTAAGATAAATACTGTCAAAACTATTATTCTGAAGTTTTAACAATTTATATTTTTTTTCCAAAATAAGTATAGAATAAATATTTATAACTATATATTCAAGCATTATTATATGTAAATCAAAATATAACAAAGTAATGAAAAATAATATATTAAATAATGAAACTTAGGTATTCTAGATTTTGATGTCTGTATAATAAGAATTGGTATTTTTCTATAAACATTGTTATTCATTAAATTTACACATTATCAAATTATGTAATAGAATTGAAATATTAAATAGTAATAAATTACGATACATGATACTTCTATTGCTGGATATATCACTATGATATATCATATAAGATATGTTACTATTATGAATTTGATAAGAATATTATGTTTGCTAAAAAATAGATTAGATAGCATAGATTCATATTTTATTTATGCAATTTGCGAAATTTTGATTGATTGCAGTTCAAAAATGTAATTACTAAAATAAAGGTCTGATAAAAAACACAGAAACGTACAAACTAATTCGACACAAAAGGAAATTTTATAAAGATCTAATAAAGTATAGTCATACATAGTCATACATACATCACAACCTAAAGTCAGATTATACTTCTATATTAATAGTAACTTAATTTACAACCAACAGATGATCATAAATATATATATAATGTCCTCAAATGAACTGTTAATGGTTTCTGGGTTTGTATTGGATGTTGGTGGTGTATGCAGTTAAACAGTAGATGTTGTCTTTATCGGTTAAACCTGCAGACGTAAGTCTTCTCTGCTCGTATTAATTATTAGTGCAGCGAGGGTCACCCCTTTTACAGTATATACGAAGCCAGCCAGTAACTATAACATCCAACCAAATAAGATAAGGAAATCACGAGGATTAAGAGGTGGAATAAAAACTCACTCTCTCCAAATATACATATTTAAATAGTGTAAAAAGTTTAGATATACTACTGTAAAATAGAGATTATTGATTATTCAACATTATTCAAGCCATATATAGGTACCTTTCAATACATGACATTGACTATATAACCATTTATACAATTGAATTAGAACCAAAAATAATACACAACGCGACTAACTTTCAATAATTTAAAATAACAATAAGGATATAATATTGAAACAATTATAAGATATAGAAGGATTTATATTTTATAATATGTACCTAATAAACACAAATTAAAATCCGTAAATTATAATTCTATTTCATACTTTACTTCCAGCACTGACTTTCCTAAGTAACACACATTTCGGAAAAATAACCAAAATCTATTTCAGGTCTTTTCAAACAAGATATTACAAATAAAAATATTGGTCTGTTGTCTTAAAACGTTGTATTTTTGATTGCAAAGCATATCTGAATCTGAATTTTATGTCATAACCTCGAACATAAAACAGTAAAATAACAATATTCGCATTTTCTCCCTTAAAAGTAGCCATAAAAATAGCGTCAAATTCTCCCTCCTATATATCCTTATGGCTGATCTATATCAAACCCTTATTAAATGAACACAGAACAGACGACGGCAATGCAGGCGCAGACTAATCGATCCGTATCGAGCGACTTCTTATAACTTGTAATGAATTATTGTTACTGGGGTCTTCTATTACACATGTTAAAAGGTCATAAAGCTGGTTCAATTGTATATATATTATTCTATAGTATAAATGCACCATGCTTACATAAATAGAATCACAAATCTACTGAGAAAAGTGATCTTTTTCATTTTATAATATCGTTATCAACTAAAACAGTATACATAGGGAACTGTTGTTTTAGGGAAATACAGGAAATTTTTAAAATGGTCACTTTTATATACATCTAAAATCATATTACTACATTTTCAAACCTATTTTGTGAAGAAACTTCTTGCTTAAATATATCCCATTTTCAATCTAATAGCTAAATATCATTTATATAATATGCACACTGTTATATGCGAAACTTAATCTGACAATATGTATTTAAATTATTTATGTTAAAGTATTTATGTTAAAGTATTTATGTTATAAATGTAAATGAATAATTCACTTTACTTATAAGCTATAATATGCATTAATAATTATATGACACAATACAATTTGATACAATAACTTTTTACGTTTTGAAAATTACCCTCATCTTAGTAATTGCATGTCAATTCTCGGTCAACTTTTATTATGGGTTACATATCTTTATTACATATCTTTAAATTTAGTCATAAATAAACGCCTGCCTATATAAAAGGCACTAATACATTTAGAACGCTTATCTTGTTCCTTATTATTTATATTGTCTGGACAAATATTTCATTTATCTGGAGCACAAAGAATGCATTATTTTAACTGTACTCAAATTGTTTGAATAACAATCTATAAGCAATTACAGCAAATATTCGACAACACCCAGTAATTTTATTGCTAAACGTATAATAGCAAGCAGCCACCATTTAAACTCATTGACAGGATATTTTAATTTCTTATTAATATTCGTGAATTATTTAGACAATACTTAACATTTTCAAACTGCAATTTGCTGACTGATTATTATTCAATTGAATGGTTATTATTTAAAAAAAACTATGATTAACTTACGAAGTATCTGACTCTGATGTCGTTGTTGCTGCTGGGGAAGTTGTGCCACATTTCGATGTGAATCCATCCAGTTTGGCTGGGGTTGGCCATTCTGCTGTCCAGAATAATCTATACCAGAGGGCATCATGTGGTGCTGCTGTTGCGATGACAACCGGTGTTGTTGCTGTTGGTGCAGATGGTGTTGATGTGGAAGTTGTGCTGGATGCTGCAACTGCCGTTGTAACTGTGGATGCTGAACATGCGCAGAGGGATAGTATCGTTGTTGACGCTGTGGCTGGTGGCTGGCATAGGCCTCGGGTAGTTGGTGTTGTGTGTACATGGGGTGTTGGCCGGGTGTTCCCGCATTCCCGTAGCCGACAGGGGGGTATCCCCCGGAGGAAGTAGACGTGTTGCCGGGGTAATTGTGGTGTTGCTGGTAATGCTGCTGCTGCTGTTGAGGTTGTTGTGGGTGGTAGATATGACCGCCGGAACCCGGCGGCAGGTATACAGCCCCACCCCCAACGGAAGGCATCGTTTGCACAGCAGCTGGATAGCCACTGTTTCCAATGTGATGGTGATGATAAGAGTTCATCGCCTCAAGTGGCTGTTATAAAGTGGAATAAGTTAGAAAGTCACAACTCGTAGAAAATTTATATTTTTCAAATGAATAAAACTTTAAAAAATCCTATAGGGTAATGATTAATCTCAATAATTAGTACACGTTACCTATTTACAATCGGCAACATTAAGAATTTTATCCGTTATTTTTTTAACGATTTAAAAAATCTGGTATTTTTGATATTACAATATAACATTAAAATGTAATAATTAAATCAGTCCCTAAATATATAGAATAAAAGTATATTGTCATTAACTATAAACCAGTCGATACCAAACTCTCTCTGTGAAATTGTAACGATTTGGGATGCAGGCAAATACGGTTATTGAGGGTGGAAATATATACATAAACTTGACCGGCAATTTAAATTGACGATGGAACAAGTCGAAGAGAAATGTAAGAAATTGTAGTTATCAGGTTGTGTATACATAGTTTTAATCTAGAAATTCTAATTTATAGTCTTAAATATGGTGCAAATAAACTAGTTAAAATGTCACAAAATATATGTGTATACTTCATTAGGGTGGGAAATACATTAAACCTCCCTTTGAGGATGCTTATACTCGGTATCGTTTGTTTATTAATCAAAACAGAGAGCTTCACAGAACCTAACAGATATTAAAATATATACATCAATTATTGGGGATATTATACAGTTCTCTGTCTATATATATACAGGAATGTCGAAACTCTAAAGAAATTAGCGTATTAAATCTATACTTATAAACGAGACCCTGAATCATTTTAGTTATACATTCAAACAAATAATATAATGAAATATTCGGAACCCGTTAGTTGCTATTTTTTTATTTGCAGATGATCCAAAAACATAAAATTCCTCTTATACATAATCAAATTGTAATATATTGAATGCGTTGTAATAATAATATGTAATAATATAATGTTAACCTGGTTACTATAACAACCGTATTAACAAAAAGATTGTAATTTCTAAATTGCGTGATAATATACATTAGAGTTTGCATTTATAATTTTATGGGTAAAACAATTATTTACAACCGATGCAGTTCAATATTTATAATTATGAAGTAAAACTTAACAAAAAAGATTTAATAAATTAGTTGTAGTACAATTAAATTATTATATAAAAACACATCTCTTGAGGTTCAAACAAAATAAAATACGAGTATAAGACACACCTACAATCTGTATATTATTGCCACGCTTTATTGCCATACATTTTTGTATATAATTATATCAATTTTCATCGTTATTGTTATTTAAAATGAGAACAGTTTTAATTTAAAAACAAAATCTAAAACAGGTTGGACATTAATTATACCTAAAAAGTAAGAAGTCATAAACATCTATATATCTGATATATGCTTTATACATAGGAATATGTTATATAATAACAAGAACCATAATTATACTCTCACTGTATAATTATAGTTTAATCATAATTCTAACTGTGTGCACAATTTATATGTTGTTGTTATTTGTTGCCGTTTTTCAGACCAATATAAAACACCTTTACATAACAGTTAAAACATAGTGATTCTGAATATTCATATTTGATTGATAACCAAGATTAAATAAATTAACATAACTTGTTACTGAATGGAAACTGCATGGTAATGTATGGTAATGGTAATTTGAAAAAAGCCATAAAATACTTAATTACAGTCCCAAAAGAATATTTACGATAATTTATTTACAATTTGTTTAAATTGGGAGTTTCCCTCTTTAAAATTATACATTTTCCCAATTTTTACTCCGTTAATTTCATACATGAAGTGATTGTATAGTATCACAACAGCGTTTTTTATGTATAACAGTTTATGTTTTAAACTATTTTTCAATATACACGATTATTTCTCAATATAAAACAAGCATATATAGATAAAGTAGAATATTTCAATATAATAAATAATATATTGGTATTTCTAATCAGTTACTATCCGCATTTTATGTTCCCAAAATTAATCACATACTTGCTTCAGTGACTTTTAACATAAAAAAATAATATAACGCAATCAACTCAAAATATTTAAATTATATAGTTAATAGTAATTACATGTGAAAAGATATAAGGGCTTACAATTAAAAGATAAGAAAAATTAAATTACTTTCAATATATGGTAAAAAATAAATTCAACTTTGGAAATATAAATAATTCACCTTTAGCATTAAAAATAAAATTGATTCAATTTCTCAATTGTTAGGTCATAGGTATATCTCAATTATTGAGTCACAGCTATCTGCTTTTGCAATTTATATTAATATTTAAATGAATATAACAAGTAACAAACATTTAAGATTACGATCCATTATTATAGGCATTACCAGCCATTCAATTCTAAATTTATTACAACCAAATATTTGAAAGGTATATAAAATTTCACATATATTGCAAGAAATTTTCATTAGAATATAATTGCATTCAGAAGGAATATTTTGACCTATTCGACAAATATTCCGTTTAATTAAGAACTTATAAGATAATGTTTTCATATCCTTGCGTGTAGTTGAGGGGGGAAAGGTCGTGCGGGCTCCGTTCTTTACCTTAAAAATATATATTTGAGGTGCACATTTTTTATAAAGATATTTTTATTGTAGGTACTTTTGACTATAGTGTTCGGGAAATATGTATTATTTGGCGTTTTAACCCCCTATTGTACTTATTTCGTTGCTAAAAATTATAATCGGACACTCACAACTAAACTCCTACGTGCATTACACTTCCTCAGAGTGGATTTAGAGTGAAATATGACTGAGCACCAATATCATGAGTGCTGTACATATAGGAACATTTGACTCAATAAAATACTCTGTACTTTAGATGCGAAAACCAGTTAACCCCTATTATAAGCACGTACTATAAGTAAGTAGGAAATAAGAAATTTATATATGGGTTGCACTTTAACACTATTATTATAATTAAACATAGAGATGGAAGTCGTGTACCTTTATTCTACATTAGTTAGGGTGGTATTATAGTAGTTACTGAGTAAATAAATCGTTAGTTTTGGAAGGGGGCGGGGAGGTTTTACCACTGAGTCAAATATCGCCCATAGTACAGCCCACACAATTATTAGGTCTTTGTCAAGTCAGCTGACTATAAATAGTTTAGAGTTTGAGAATCGATAATTGTAAGGATGACTACTTCGCAGTTTGGGGACAAGTTAATTTGCGTATGACTACTTTTCTGCAGTTTTCTCTAACGATTTTTAACTAATTTAATAATATATAATCGGCAGAATTTAAAATGTCAGTAGTTTATATGATTTCAAAATCGGCAGAGCAATCGCCAGAAAAGGTGTTAAACGTAAATGTGTTAAACGTACATGTTAATATAAAAATTTATAAATTAATTCGGTTATTGCGAAATTGTTTTATCTATTCATTGCTAATATAGCAATTAATATTTATTAAGAGATTGCACCTAGTTTAAAAATATATAAAATCATTTTAAAAATATTATATAGAATAATTTGTCGAATAATTATATGGTTAATAAATAGACGTTTTCAAATATTTTAAATATCAAGTGTTTTTTGTCTCATTATTTTGCAAAGAAAATTTTGCCTTATCTTGTTCAAGCTGAATATTGTTTGAAATATATCTAGTTTATATATTAATCAAGCCCCAAATTTATTTCATCATTTATTTAAAAAGTTTACCATAAGTTTTATCTTCAAAAACAAGTATATTTTATAAATATTACTTACTTGCATATTTTTCAGTATTTATATCTGTAATTCACAGATGCAAAAATGTTCCAATTGTAAATCCATTGTTTGACAGCTGGCACACTCGACGTAGCGTTAAGCGCTCAGGAATCGAGTAAATCTCCTAATTCTTGTATTCACAAAGACACTATATATATATTATAACAGAATTATCTTACGATAAATAAAAGTGCACTCCAGTCTAAATGAATAAATCCGAATATAAGTCAATCGGGCTGCCTCGTGAATGTCCAACTTGGTGCTGGCTCGTGGTTAAAGGTCTTTTGTCATATGATATGAATGATACAAATCCCCCATACGTTTATACAAGAGGCATGCATTCACTCTCCAAATTATATACCGCTTTCTATTCGCCGAACGCGCGACAATAGTAACTTATCTCTGGTGTCTGTCACTGTCCTTGTGTGTATTGTGCACAGTGCATTTTAGTGTAGCTGTGTTAGCGGTAGTGCAAGCTATCAAATATAATCACTTCAATGCGTTAGTGGCTATAATATAGTACTTGGAAAGAAGAAAACCAAACACTTAAAATTACATACTGAGAAACACATTGAATCTATAAATAGAATTGGTGAACAGTCTTGTGATTCGCTGGTAATAAAACTACAACGACGTCATATCCTACGTCACGAGTACATAAAATAATATATTAAAATATAAACACTAATAATATTTTCCAAATGAATATATTTTTCAAACGAGTAACTTTTGATAAGCTTTCTTTATTTATTGTAAACGTACATTTATTTATTAATAAAGTATTTATTAATTAATAAAGTATTTATTAATTAAATAATTATCAAATATCTCTACTGCGCAGGAAACCGTAAGGTCATATAAAGTAACATTTCAAGGGAGTCAGTAGTATAAGTAGTATAATCGTAACTAAACCGATGTAAGGTAACCGATGTTGATTATGTTTAAATAATTACGAGTTAGTAAAATGATTTAAAAAATATAAATTTCAAATGGAGTTAAAAAAATAATAGAATAAAATAAGTATAATATGGAAATATATAGTTTATTTCAACGTTAACAAATTTTGATATAGTAATTTATTTTATTGTATATACCTAGATTCTATAAAGTCATGTTTTGGAAGTAATATGGCATTTTGAGCTAGTTGTAACTGAGATAACGGTTACTGGTCAATATGTAACGGAGCATACGATGCTGATCAATAAATACAATTTGTAACTGAGCATACGATACTGATCAATAATTAAAATTGTAACTGAATTAACTTTACTGATCAATAAATACAATTTGTAACTGAACTAACGATACTATATATTTCAAAAGGTAATATCAAATAAAACATGTTTCTTTTAGTTTCATTTTTAGATATATTTGAACAGCGTCAAGGACTTTTCGAAAAATGATACACTCAAGCATAATGTTTCAATGAATCACTCCCGTCCTGCATGATCAAATGCTTCTTTCGGTATACATTTGCCTCCTTAAACCCATTAAGGTGTCTCTTATCCATTCCACAAATATTTTTAATCTATTACACAGTTGAAAGGCGCACCTATAATTAATGGATAGTTACAATATAATCTGAATTAAAAACTCTATCCCCAGCTAAAAGGGTGCACTTTAAGATGGCGAAAATTCGTTAATCGGTGGATGTCAAAATTGGACCAATGTTCATGAGCAATTGAAATAGTTTGAACACGATCGAAACTCTAAGAGCTAACATTTGAATAAAACACTGGTCGACTAACTATCTTATAAATGAAATGTCATTATTTTATATATTAGAGATTATTTATAAATTCTATGAGTTTTGCAAGTTTACTTCAAGTAAATATTTAAAATTTTATAATTAATGGTTTCTAATTATTTGCTAATTTGGTAAAATCTATACAATTGTGTTAGCTAATAACGTTTTCAGCATAGCATTGTACTTGAAATATACAATAATAGTCTAGGCACTTACCAAAATCAAAGAATGCCGTTAAGATTTGGATGAAAATACATGTTAAGGTCCATTTTATTGTCCTTGATATCATAAATATATATATATATATAAATATATATTTGTCTAGTTTATAACTTTTTTTGTAGTCACAGATTTAAAAAAAAATCAGACACCTTTAAATCAATATTTTTAAAGCATTCTACAAATAAGAGTAACTAATTTGGTGATCGTTACTCAGACAAGACCAAGTTGAAACAATTCAGCTGTATTTGATTGATATTGAACAACTCAAAAGATTCACGTTAGCTGAAGTGAATTGTAGTCATGATCTATAGCCAATAAGAATCCAGCAACAGCATTACAACAATGTATGACGTCACTGCGATGCTCTACAAGCGCTGATTATTGGAGATGACGTCAAAAAAACTTATAATATAACCGCAGAAACAATCCATAATATGGGGAGAGAAAGAGAGAGTTCAAACCACGAGAATTCTTGTCGGAGTTGAAAACCTACTGAAGTCGAAGAGACGTAACGTATTTATTATCACTATATATACTTCTAGGAGATGTGTTTTATTTTACGTTTGAAACATTTAAATTATATTCCTATCATATCCATTTTTATGTTTCGATAAACTTTTTTTATCACATGTAATGAATTCTTGGTGCGTCGATAAATACCTAATTGATTTGAAAAGAAAGTTTTATTTTTTGTAAAACAGACTATAGTTTATAATTATTAAATTATTAAACTATAAAAAGTTCTATATCTACATGACTTAATAAACATATCATCATTTAATAGAGATTTGTCGATCATTTTTAACAGGGAGATTATTTTAACTGTTTTAAATTTATAATGAGCAATAATCTGCTATGTATAAGGTATAGCCTTATATTTCTACAATTAGTTTAATATTTCGTGCAAATATTTCTACAAATAGTAATATTTCTACAACTAGTAATATTTCTACAAATAGTAATATTTGTACAAATAGTTTAATATTTCGTGCAGTTATTTCCTGCATTTTGATAGATACGTTTAATTTTTTATATATAAAATATTCAATATTAAAAATTGTTTATATACTATTAACTCAATGCGAAGTTTTAATATTTTAATTTATATCTTTGACAAGGTCATGATAATAAGGAATACAATTGGATGATCACCTATCATCAACAACCCGATACACACAATACAAAAAATAGTCCCATCAAAAAAGTGTTTACCCTGCCAAAAGTACGTCATAGCTGTATCAATTGTTAGGAATCAATCACGTATTTTTATTAGATTTTGAAATTAATTTATCCGAATATAATGAATTAATTACTCGAATTTATTAATTGATTTTTCCTGCTTGTATATCCAAACTGAACTAGTATATATGTATTGAAGGTGATATTTATGTCTATACATTAAAAATTAGCTGACAAAATAATAATAGAGAAACGACTTCTTGCAGAGCTTAAAAGTAGAAAAAGAAGCATGAGAAACTGTCGATATAAAACATGGTAAAATCATTATAAATTAACTATTAATTGAACTTTAATATATATAAGGCTAACCTTAAAACGTAATTAGTTAACTATGTTCTATGTTCAATTATATATAGCACTGTTAACATTGTGCTTACATTTTTTCAGCGCTCTAGTACGTACATAGTGTTCTCAACATTTAATATATAATGAACAATACATAGGTAATCAACACTAACAACTAAACTAGTTAGAGAATGTAACAACATTTTTAAAATTTTGGTTTTCATAATTGAAGGCATTATTCATGGTTCATTCGGGACGTTGCGTTGGCTAAACAGTCAGTGGGTTTTTTAATTTTTGCAACACACTTTGAATTTAGCCTAAAACTTCAAATTTTCTTTATTGATAACTTCATTTTTATTTTTGGTTATTGAATTTTTTTATTCCAGAAATGTGTTGCGTTCGAACGAAAGTTAAGGCACTATATAATTAGTAATCGATCATTAGTATATAGTATACTTTTATAGATTACTTTTATAGTATAGTGATTTTATCATATATTATTTAAGGTTGGACTATTCATAAAAGTTTGGAAATAATGATAAATGTTGGTTAATATAACGATTCTAACAATTTATAAATGTTGTTAATTTATTTATTTTTTCATTTTAAAACACAGAATATCCAAAAAGTACTTCACGCTTCGATTCAGTTTTCCTGAATTATTTTTTTTAAATTTAAATTCTTAAACTCAACCGTTGTAAATTCCTTTAATAATATATATATATAATCAGAACCGAAATTCTGATAAGATACCTTTAGCGTCCACCCCTATACAAATATTTTTAAATTTTTTTTATAAGCTATATTTTCTGAGTGACAGACGCACAAAGATTACAAGTAGCATACAACACGAACCCTTTCGGGTCGCAGCAAACGACTGACACAGCTGTCAGCCAGGGACGAGGTAAGTGATTTTTGGTCCGAACTGGGGTTCGAACCCACTCGCACAGACTGCCATTAGGTTGGCAGTCCAACGCTTTAACCTCTGGGCCACCGCATAAAAATTGATTTTCTGACTAGTATAGTATCCTGTTTTATTATCGAATCCTCTCTAATGACAATACCACGGGTTCCTCATGTGCTTACGGAAGAGAATCGTCTAAAACGAGTGGAACGTCGCACTAGATGTTAGAATCTTTCGATTCACGCTTGACTAAATCAAACTTAAATCAAAATTATTCAGAAGACGTTTTATAACAGAAAGGCACATGCATTGACAAATCCATGTTGGGTCCTGGATTTCACCTAAAATGAACTTCTTGAAACAAAAATGATGACAATATTGGCGGTAGCTCTCAAGGGTCACATTTCCTTTTGTCAATGCTGAATTTGTATAATATTAATTATGTATACTATATGAAAGAAGTTTGATTTATTGATTATAATAATCATAATCTTTAAAAAAAAGAATTATGAAATTTTTTAAAAACTTCTCGATATTATCTTTATTATCCACCAGGGCCGGAGGAAGAGTTTTGAAAGTAGGCATGATAAAGTATGATTAAACCGGGCAAAAAGTGTGGGGTCTATAATCTAAATAATAATATTATAAAAAGTTTTGATTAACAACACAAACATTTTATTGCAGAAAAATTGTGTTAATATGTCCTTTTTAGTACAAAGTATTGCATGTATGAGCTACAAGTGTACATATGTCATTTAGTTATATAATTATAACCACAGACGTAGATAAGTATATATAATGCATCTGATTTTAAAATAAAGTACAAAAATAGCATTGGTATGTGCAAGGATATGGGTAATTCATTCATATTTTAAAAGAGTCCAAATAATTTCAAACGATTGTCGATGACTTGGATAAAAGTGTTTGCAATATAATGCAAGTTTAGAAAAATGGTCTTCTTTTTGTGAATACTTAAAATTGCTAGACTATTCAAACGTTCTGTGGTTGGGCTGACCAGAAGTAGACTAACCAACACCTCTGCAGATCGGGCAACGGCCGTTGTAGATTTCATAAATCGTAGAATGAAGGCAGACTGTAATTCCTCTAGTTTCCGGCGAAATTTATTTTACAATGACCGAGTATTTATAAAAAGGGCATCTGTAAAATGTGGGGTGGCACAAGCCTAAAAGTGGGAGCCTGTGTACCCCCCCCCCCCCTCCTCCCCCCGGTTCCATAATAATTAATAATTAAACATACATACAACAGTCATATAATCTATTATTAGAAAATGTATATATTAAATTTGGCAGTTTCAAAGAGTAACATTTTTTGTTAAATAATTAATTCTGTTTACTAGCTGTTACCGTTTATAACAGCTTTCTTAATTTCTTAAAAATAATATAATACAGTTTTTATTTTTTTCACATCAAATTTATGATACTAAAAGGACGAATTAAATCACTTTCTACTTACGTTTTGTTAAGTAGTGATAATATTAATTAAATTGTTTTTTATGTGATAGACTGTTAGTTTACGTGATAGTTTTTTTTATAATATACTAGGTAAAAGTAAATGTTAATTATTAAACTTATATATGAACTATATATGAACTTATTATTATTAACAATATTGACATCCGTAAATAGATTGACCTTGACGTATCATTAATACAAATGTTTTATTTGCATCTGCATGAAGTACATCCCCTCATCATCTATAGGAAGTATTACGAAATAAATGAAATAATTTTCATATGAAACTCGAGTTTGAATTAAGTTTATTGTAAATCTTAGTATAAAATCTTAATACAATATCACCCCTCTTGAATAACTTCATCCAAATGTTGTGCTATAAATCATGTTACACTTTATTACCAATGTACTTACTTATTTCGTAAAATGTACACGATTTCCATTTGTACATACGAAAATTGAAATATCCATCCAAAATAATTCAAAACGCTGAAAATATCTTGCACATGCAATTTTACATAGGTCATAAATCAATAATTAGTATGACAATCAATATAGTGCTCGGCCTTGTGTTTAATGGATTAGTTTACATATAGGCTATTAAGTGTTAATTAAATTAGGTATTATTAATGATAATTTTACTCTTTTTTACAACTAAGTAATTAATTTATGTTTATCTTATTTCTGGGAAGCCTACATCCATTCGCATCCAATTTGTGAGCGAATGTGAGTGCAGGACAAATTAAAACGTCTACCTGAATATGAAGCTTAACCCTAGAACGACCAGGCATTTTTTATACCCTTAGAAAGACTAAGGGGGAGGGAAAAATTGACCCACATTCTCTTGATAGAAGAAACCAAATTGGTCATGAAATCTATCGATTGGTATACATATTTTTAATTATACTACTTGTTTAAAATATCAATAAGTATAGTATTTAAAATGTTATTTAAAATATCAATAAGTATAGTATTTAAAATGTTTTTTTATTATAACTTTCTAAATAAGTAAACAATTACATTCTAAGGGTTTTATTTTTTGGATATAGTCAAGTGTAATTATCCTTCGTGATATCTGATTATCAAAAATATAAAAAAAGTTACTTTAGATATTTCAACCCGTGATCTGGATCATGAAATAGAGTGATCCAGATCATATAATAATAAATATCTGATGTTGTTGAAAATTTTGGAATTCAATGTATAATTGCTATCTAAGAAAGCTTATGCAATTTTGGACCCAAATTTTACTCAGGGCACCAAAATCTCGATTTTTAGTTCTAATCCAGATCAAAGTGTATCAGATCCGAATCATAGAGTAAATGTGATCTGAATTCAAATAAATTCAGGATTGTAATACGTAGGTAACCATAATATCAATGTGTGTTTACCAAATTTGGAATCTACAGGGTGATCCAAAAGTCCTTGCCGCTAGAACACTGAGATAATATATTTACATAATTACTTTATAAATGAATATA
>JAUZNC010005140.1:0-35854 GCA_034780395.1 Vannuccia rotundouncinata | reverse complement strand
CGAATACATGGTGTAGCCAAATGGCACATTTTCTTTATTAGTCTCCAATTTTATCTGCATTGATATGATAGGTAATCCCATACATTAAACATTATTATTAAAGGTGAAAATATTTTATTTGGTGACGAATCATTTGTTTGTTAATTACGTAATTATTAATCATATGAGGTTAGTTCAACTTACCAACTGCGCGGCAATCTTCAATTTTTAAAATGCTACAAATTTAAATAAACAACCTTCATAATTATAATAGCGCACTTAAACAATATTAAACTATAATTAAACTATTGCCTATTTTTAATTATACACAAATAATACAAAATACTTTAATCAAAAATACATTATACCACAAAAAATCATGATGTGCCATTTGGCTACTGTATCATGAAAGGGTTAATCAATGGAATTCATGCATCATGCCACATTTAAAGATATTGTTAATTTGTATAAATTATTATTATTTATCAAGGAATTTTGTTTAGCATAATAACAATAAATACAATTTTACTTCAATTAATTTGGGGATTTGATTCATTTTTATATCATTTTTAAAAATTCTTTCTAACTAGGAAACTTAATTGATTTTTGTGTTATCAATTTAAAGGGATATATTCAATGTGCAGCAAACAGTATATTTGGCCAATTAAAATTTAATTGGTCAAATATAATGTATTAATAAATGTAAATAATTCTCAAATCCCAGAGAACAAATGTTGAAACTAACCTTAATTAATTCTTTGTACTTTTTCGGTAATGTAATATGAATAATCAATCTTTCTATGATTATGTTACACACTATTTTAAAAGGGCTTTACTAGATGATTTATTGTTATTTAATCCAATATAGTTTTAATGCAATATATAGATCATATGTCTATACATAATTTTAGTATAACATATTAATTACTCTCAGTAAATTAGATTGCACCCGTATATGGTCAATACATTAATTATTCTTTTATTATAATTTTAAATTTATTTGGACCAAATTAAAAATTAGATTGTACAATGAAATACAATGATATACAATATTTGTCCCTCATATGTTTGGTTATATAATCAATTATGTATATTCTATATATATATATATATGTATAATCTTATTTTTTAATCACATTGGACTGAGTTAGTTGATTTATTAAATAGTCTGTCTTTAGATATACATGTTTATGTTATGTATAATGTTCTAATATTCTATAATAATTAGTAACCCATATACAATGTTTTTCGAATCATCTAAAAATTACTTTTAGATTTAATCATGACGGAAGTTGAAACAGTTCCTTCTACAAATGAAATTAACAGAAATAGGAAAGTAGGTGACGAAGTTGGTGGGTTCACAGTCCTTCATAACAAGGCTAAAAGGCGCAAGCAACAGGTGAAACATTTCGAGTTTATGATTTGATTTTCAAAGTGAATCATTTTAAAAGAGTTATTTATATTTTTAAATATAAAATTATAATATACATTAAGCAACAAATTTTTCCAACTTAATCTGGAAAACAGGTATCAGAGGTCCTTCCCTATTGGATGATGCAACCAACACCAATCAGTGAAGATCTTAGTAAGTTGGTTTCAGTAGATTGTGTCCCTGAACTCTCACCTGAAATGTGTCAAATACTCAAGAAAGCCGGCTTTAACAACCTCTTTCCTGGTTAGTTCTTTTAAATATTGTTTACGTTCTGAAACATTTTATATTATATGTTTCTAATAACTAATAAAATTGCTTTTTCTTACTTTATTTCTTTTCAATCTTTTACTAGTTCAATCAACAGTAATTCCAGCGATTCTTCAGAGCTACAACTACTCCTATAATTTTATTCGACCTCGCGATTTCTGTGTCTCTGCTCCGACAGGCAGCGGGAAGACTTTGGCATATGTCATTCCAATAATACAAGTAAACACACATTTTACAAGCAGTTTTATTCAAAATCATTTGTTGTGGCCTTTAAAATAAGTTATTTTGTACAATAATTGTTTACGTAATAGATACAAAATATTACGTTTCAAATGATACTAATATTATGTAAGTTAACTAAATGTTTATGAGATCATGCTATATATTAAAAATAATATATCTATAATATTCATAACCAAGGTTTTTGTAAAAAAATATTTAAAAAATACAAATTAGCATATTTATTATTTTATTCAAAATTTAAAAAATCAATACAATTATCGATTTTTTAAATTCGTTTGTATTAAGTGCAATTTTCTACTATATAAATTCGTCTATAATACGACAATCGGAAACTCGTATTGTATTTTATAAATTATTTAACCAAAAATATGATATTTTTGAATTAGAATTCATGTATTAGTATAAATTCACAATAAATTTTTTGAAATTTTTGGAATTCTGTTGTCTGATTTTGTGAAAATGTGACATATTCAGTGCTGGTTAGTTAGGCGCTTAACAAGAATGTAGATCGTTTCTTCAGTGTCTTTTTAAACACAGAAGAAGATGATTATTTCATGCAAATAAATTAATAGACTCCTATTATGCACAGACTTAGTGAAAATTCAGCCTATATTATGCCAGCCGGAATTCTGAATTCTATGGAAAATGTAAGTAATCAATAAAAGATAACATTGATTGATAGAAACATAGTATTACTGAAATTGATACGTTTGTAAAATCTGTATTGACTATAATTCCTACGATATGCTTAAAGGGTAATGTTATCCACTTTTGATTCTTGCTATGGATTCGTGAGATATTGTTTTCAACTATAATTTCCGATTTCGTATTGATAAAAATATTACAATAGTTTTTTGTCTTGTATGTATCGCAAAATTATTTTTATCTCGACACAGCTTCTTCTAGGTCGTAAAAATCCAGCAGTACGAGCCTTGGTGGTCCTCCCAGTTCGAGATTTGGCCAAACAAGTCTTCAATGTGTTCAAGAAGTTTCTCGAAGGAACGGATCTAGAGGTGAGTTCATGTTTGATGGAATCAAAATATTATATATGCTTATATTATTATTTTTTGTGATTTTCAACTTTTGAATCTAGAGTAATTTTATTTAAAATTATTTCTGCACTTTTATTAATGGTGCAATGCTGTAATTAAATTCGTAAATGATATTTCAGGTTGTTCTGTTAGTTGGAGAAAAAAGTTTGGTCAAAGAGCAATCCTCCCTTGTGAAACTGTAAGTGAAGTTAATAATTCGTATTCATTGTTGTAAACATTCAGTATGTTTAAAAAAAAGTGTAATTTTTTTAATTTTTTTAAATCAATTTATGTTATTTAATTATAATATATAACACATTTTTAGCTATTTGATTCTCTTTGAAACTCGAACTAGAATTTATTGTGATTGTCTGGTTTACAGGGATAAGGACGGCTACATTTCTTGTAAGGCTGATATTGTAGTCTGTACCCCTGGTCGTTTGGTTGATCACATGTGGAACACCGATGGATTTGATCTGAGTCGTCTGAGAATTTTAGTAAGAATTAAATTAACTTTTAAAATATAGAATGGAAGTGGAAGACGAAGATGCTGTAATTACTTAAATTAAATAAAATTTAAGATTTTTTAAATTAGTTTATTTTCTTTAATTTAATTGAATAATTAATTAATTATAGCATCTTGGGCTTTCACTTTCATTCTTCCATTCCGATGCTGCGAGAGAGCCACTTTTTTATTAAAATATAATATTGAATACTACTTACGTTTTCATGAGTAATATAATCATTCTTTTATTAAATGAGTAAGTATTGAATGAATGTATGTATTGAGTTGTACAAAATGAATTATTCCAACAAAAGATTTTAGTATAATTGACACTTCACAATAATTTACTTTGATAATAAGAATACAAACGAACATTTTATCGTTTTGTTGATGTATTGTTACCATATTGCTATACTTAGATATTGTTATACATAATTAAATTCTAGTTCTATAGGTGGCATCAATTTTTCTGATAAACCTTCGATGCTCATATCCATAAAAAATTTGGATGCTAGGAAAGTAAACCCTTCCAATGATAAATCTGATTTTTGGGTCCTTTTTCCGATGGTGACTCTGAGCGTGGCAGAATAGGGCCAGTAGTGATGACAATCGTTGAATTCAGTATTATTGGCCCAAACCCGTATTCGCATCTTGTCACCCCCTTTAAGTCCATAGAGACCTACGCGTAGTGACAAACCTCCACTGATCGAGGGTATGATGATTGGTACGCTGTCTATTTTCCCGCTGACGTTCCCGCTTATGATTTTTTTCCATTCCATAGAGATAAAGGGGTCTTGACTTTTGAATACACACTTCCCATCTTTTGGAACAATTGCGCGTCCTATATTTGTTCTATCTGGAAGAACATTTCCCTCTATTTTCTTCATTCCTGAATTTAGAAATCGATAAATTATTTATACAAATTGTTTTGAGTATTATCATTAGTAAATACTACCAATAATAATATTTATATTAGAAAATTCAATATATTTCCCTTTTCCATTTGTCACCTTTATGAAATATTTGTTTGTATTATTGAAATGAGAATACACATTTTGTTAAAAACTTTCACCATGTACTTACTGGGGGATGGCGCCGGATACGTCATGAAGTTTTTAATTTTGATGATGTCACTCTTTGTATTTGAGAAGTCCTCTCTAGTTTGTATTTCTTTTTTCTGGATGGCGTCAACCGTTTCCTTCGTCTCTATTATATCTTCCCTGTTGACGGTTATTTTCTGTTCCAATGCCTCAAAGTCCTTCTTGACTTCCCGGTAGTGTGTGGTCGTTGTCTCCTTCATTTCTTGTTGGGTTTTGTTTAGTTGTTTGAGAGCTTCGGTCGTTTCCTGTCTAACAGCTTTAATTTTTTCTTCGAAATGAGTTTTCAGTTCTTTATTGGAATCTTCTGTTAAGCAAAAATCGAAGTGAATAAGTTAATTTTCGGACTTTATTCGACCGCTACACTTACCGCTAGATTCCGTCAGCATTTTCGGAACACTGAATGCTCTTCCACACAGACAAGTAACCTGTTGACGACCTCCGCAAACCGCTATAACCGTTTCCATCTGTACACCGAAGGTGTTAAGACGATTGATTATCTCAGCAGTGCTTCTAGAGTCATCCGCGGGTTCATTTGCCAGCAGACGACTCGATACTCGGATCTGCTCGTCGCGATATTCTTGCAACTTTCTCTCACTCTCTTCCAGTCGAGCTTGCATCATGTCAAGTTGTCGTTGAACGTCGTAGAGGGTCATCGCTCCAGATAGTTGATAGATTATTGGATTCGATTAAATTTATTTAAATTATGTTTTAAATCACGATATCTGTGTCTGGCTGTTCAAAATCGGTTCAAGTTTACTTTAGTATCAAGAATACTTAACTCAGTATATATATACTCCCAGTTCAGATTAGTATCCGTGTGTGATGCAAAGTTCACTTTACACTTGTATGTATTGATTATTATAATTGTAAATAATGGTATACCATTATTTACTTTAAGATAATATATTATGTATATACACATATTATATATACATATATGATTTGCATTATCTTAAAGAAATCAATAAAGGCTCTTTAGAATTATAGATAATTTGTGAATAATGTTAAGTGTATCAGGATTAATTGTTACATCCAATGTAACTTATTTGTCCCCCTTTGTTTATCGGGTATGGTGGATGTAACGTGTAGGTACTTCGTATTCATATTGTAGGTTATCGCTATTTATTTTGCAATTGTTTAGTTATTTCATTTTTAATAATTTATTTACTGTTTTAACATTTAATTGAGTTCTAATGATTTTTTCGTCTAGAATTTAATAGGCACATTCGATAGGCGCATTCCGAAATATCGCTTTTATCTTTAATATATCTTATCACAAATTTTCCAGTGGAGTTCAATTACTAATCTATAAAATTTTCTACTATAAACGTATACTTATTTAATTTAGTTTTTTACAGTTCATGTTAAAGAAATATGCGTTGTACGTCTCATATACTCAGATATAACTTTAATAAGAAAATTGCTATTTAAAGTAAATATTAGTAGTAAGGGTAATGTAGGATCTGGACCATTAACCTATTTAATTGTTAACATTTTGTTATCTCATCAATTAGGTTATCGACGAAGCTGATCGTGTAATCGCCGAAGAGAAACAGAACTGGTTTCGCCTGATCGATCGTAAGATTTATCGATTACCTCTGGAGGATGATAAGGCGGAGGAGGTGTCCACTAAGAGGTATCGTCCAATGCCAAACTTAGCTGATCAGATGAACGGCCAGAGAGATGTTACACTACAAAAGGTTATTTTGTGTCTTGTGTCTTTTACGAAATCATGCATTTCAATTAAATGGTTTTTTATTAGTCTTCTTTACATCATTTTTACAGATTCTTCTGTCAGCCACTCTGACTCACGATCCAGAACCCCTCAAAGAGTTTCAGCTCATGTTCCCGCGCCTTTTTGCCATCTCCTCGGCCAAACTGCTGTCTGCATCGGCTCCTCCACACACCTCCACCGACTCCACAGTTGTCAAGTCTGAGGATGAAGAAGACGTGAAGATGGAGACGGATGAAGTTGAGTTCGTGAACGAGGAAGCCGGAGTTGGGGTTTTCTCCACACCACAAGGCCTCAAAGTATGCAAAATTAAAGCTGCTGTTATTCGTTATTTTCCTTTCCTTATCCGAGTTCTGTCGTATTGAATCTTCAGGAGTACTACATCTGCGTTCGACCTGAGAGCAAACCCCTTTTCCTCATCCATCTGATCAGACGGCTCTCCATGAACCGTATTCTCTGTTTCACAAAGTCTCGTGAGGACACCCATCGACTCTGCATCCTGCTCAGCCAGTTCTCCGGTGTTCAAGTGGCCGAGATATCCGCCCGTCTCCCTCTTGTCAAGAGGGAGCGTCTGATTGGTCAGTTCAGCGCGGGGGAGGTGCAGGTCCTCGTCTGCACGGACTCGATGGCGCGTGGTATCGATATAGAGGGGGTGTCCTGTGTGGTGTCCTATGATCGGCCACTTCGTGTCAAGACTTATGTGCATCGAGTCGGGAGAACTGCTCGCGCTGGAAAGGAGGGAGTGGCCTATACACTTCTGCCGAAGAATCAGGTGCCCAATCAACAAATTTTTCAATATACAAACCATAAATATTTAGTATATTATGTATTCTTAAATCGGACATTAAGAAAGAATCGTTGTAGTGGTTTCGTTTTAGTCAACGATTGTCAAGAAGCATGGTTTTATGTTTTGTGCTTTAGTAAAATAAATCATATTTTATTAAATGTATTTGAATGCGACCAAGTAGACTGTTGCTGAGAACGTCTAAATATGACACTCATTGTCACAGTTCTGCCTATCAACATTTTATAAAAGTAGGTTAAAAAACAACGGAACTGTTGTCAAAAAACACAATAATTAGGTAAATATAAAAGAACTGTTTACGTATGAAAATGCTATAGACAGGTAGAACAGTTCCCTCGATTTGAATTAACATAATATGAAAATGCTATAGACATTGAAAGCTATAGACAGGTAGAACAGTTCCCTCGATTTGAATTAACATAATATGAAAATGTTATAGACAGGTAGAACAGTTCCCTCGATTTGAATTAACATAATATGAAAATTTTATAGACAGGTAGAAAGAACAGTTGCCTCGATTTGAATTAGCATATGAAAATGCTATAGACATTAAAAGCATTAGACAGGTAGAACAGTTTCCTCGATTTGAATTAACTGGGAAAAGGACAATATACAATGCCATAAATAGATGCATACTCATGCAAATCGTTTTGTCTATTCAACTACCGCTAACTTTCATATAGTCTTTGAGTTGGGTGTCCTCTCTAAGTACATTATGTAGTTTTATCTCTATGGTACTTTTGTTTCGTACTTATCTCTGTTGTTTCGTTAACATTAGATCCATCACTTCAAGAAAGATCTTTCAAGTGTAGGAAAGGCTCGTCTCCACGAGATAAAGTTCCATACAAGTCACTCTCGGAAGTTCAATGCCGAGTACCAGAAGGCTCTCAAATTTTTGGAAGAGAACATGAACGTAAGTATTCATTTTCTACCTTTTTTGTAGAAAGTTATCATTTTGTTTTCCGGTTTGTATTTAAATTAGCTACAAAATTGGAAAATATTTTATTTTCACGTATATATTATTATACTACTTCTAATTTTTACAGGATGAAAAGAGACCAACAGTTTTCAGTCAAGTTACATATCAGAAAAGAAGTGCGACGAGTCGAGCAAATGATTTTGAAACCACCAAGAAATAAGACTAATATAAAATCTTTGTTGTGTGAAGTTTGTATTATATAATTTTGTCTTGTATATAATTAAAATTAAAACTCTTTATTGATATACTTTTGCTTTTTCTGGTTTGTTCGTAGTTTTGAATTTGTTGCTTTTTGGTATTATGCTGGTGTTATTTAAATAAAAAAGATACAATATTTGTTGAAAATATATAAAATTAATTGTTGATTATCATTATTAATAATAATTAATTATCATTATTAATAATAATTAATTATATTATTTTAATAATTATTTAACATTTTATTAATTGTTCTTATTATATTACTAGCAATGTAATAAGTAGTAATTAATTAATATTAGACTCTATTTCCATTACATTTAATATTTTTTAATAATGTTTTTGACTTTTGAGAAGATTTTTATTTCTATAAGAAAAATGCAACAGATTATTATTTATTTACTTTATATTATAAATGTATGTGGGAAGAAGTACATAATTTAAATTAAGTTTGTCCACATTAAAGATACTCATATTTTAAATGAGATGTATATATTAGCATGAATTAGGTATGTATGAATCATGTCTATTTTTGAACACCAAAGATCGACCTGCAGTTCTAAGATATGAATTTTTAAAATATTAGTTTTGTTTTTTTGTATGTTTTTTAATACTATACATTTAATAAAGAATGTATAAATATCTCTAGAAAACCAATTAAACATTTTTCAACAGTTTTAATTTAAGAAATCGTTTATTACTTATAGTTATAGATGGATCAGTTTGTCATTGATTATTATTAACACTTTGAAAATGCTAATTATTTTTATATAATCTGCTGTTATATATCTCGATTTTAGTATATACATAGTATACATATGGGGTGATTGCCAATGATTTAGTTATATACAGCTTTTAGTTCTTTCTACCAAAGTCAACATCTTTATGAACTTAGTGCTTATACCCCTGTCATAAAAATTAGCCGGCTAATTTCCGAAACATTATCATGTGAGGAAAACATGACGATATAGATTTACTAAATCCTAATCGCTGTGATATTACATACCTGGTCCCCTCAGAATATCATGTATGATCTATACAACTGACATGATACTATATGGTCACACTGGTCTTTGATGGGTGTCATTGAACATGACATTGGTTGGTAGACCCCCGTGATATCTAACAGCGCCTGTTCGGTCCGGGCGGCTTGGGATACCCGTCAGCGCGAAGTTCCCGGGTGGTGGGATTGCTGCGTGTGTGCAACCGTGAACACATGCCAGTCCTTGCGCTGCTGCAGGGAGCAGAGTTATAAACCTTCATCTAGAGGCGACAGAATAGTTAGCTTACTTCGTGAAAACATTAGTTTAAGTGTGATGACTTGTTGTGCCGGCAGCCCGATAAAGGTGTCTGATGAAAACGCCTTTTTCAATTTGCCAGATGGAGACGGAGAAGTTATCTCTCTGGGAGATAAAATATGTAGAAAGGGTTTTGTAGATCTTTGTGACCGCGACTGCTTGTTGTATGGTTATTAATATAATCATGTAATATTACGATATTTAAAACACTCCATGAGGACTTTTCAGTTCTGTATATGCAAAGTAGTAGTTATTTGTTTTATTTATATTAATTTATATAATATATAGTTATACTTATATCTATATATTATATAGCTGAACAATTTTACTTTTATTTATACATTTACCTTCTTTTATAATTGTGGATGCCACAACTAATTTCCAAGAATTATATCAATATTTACATGCATTTACAAATTTGTTTGATTGATTATATTTTAAAAATTTGACCTCCTATATATTCAAAAATAATGGTCATTTTTGATATTATAGACAGGTAAAATCATTGATATCGTATTAAAATTAATTACGCTATATGAATAAATTGACGACTAAACAATAAATGTGTCGACACTAATTATTGATTTTTGCATATTAATACATATAGGCAGGCAGTCTATTTCAACTATAAAATCAGTAATTAACGTCTACAAAGTTATTAATATAAAGTGTTATCGGTTGTTTAATTAGCTGCCAGGTCTATCCTTTGTTATATATAGTCTTATATTTACCACGCAGGTTAATAACATATACAAGGGCATTTCACTTCTACTTTGTATCTAATTATTTCTCCGAATTTATGTTTTTAATATTGTGTTTTATAAAATTTTATAAATTATTCCAGATTAAATTACCGTAGACTTATAGGATATAGGACACACATTTTATACGAAAAACATTTTATATAGAGTAGTATAATGAGTAGTATATATACATTTTCTGTTGTAATTGTGTATATATTTTTTTACCTGAAGATAACTTTTTTAAATAATATAATATATACAACATCGATTTATCTTAGATAAACTAAAATAAATTGTATAAATTATTTAAAAACTTGAAAAAATTAACTTATAGCCTCTTGTTACTTATGCAGTCATCAAAAATTAGATAAAATTTAAAAAATGATCGAAATTATTTAAATATTATTTACTTACACAAATTGCAAATGTTTTAGAACTAAAAAATTTGATTATTTTTATTCTTTGATATTGTATAGGACCTTTGTAATGTTGGCAATTTACATTCTGTTATAGACTTCAACTATAAAACCTATATTGCTTCCATGGTAGCTCTATAACCAGCTTTCTGCCTCTATATATCTCCTTTTTCCTTCTGCGAGTAATATAAACTGTCCCAATGGCAACTTGGCATTATTCTGTGAAGGAAATCGGCATTCTCTAAAGAGTATGCAAGTAGCAAATAAGCATTCGACTAGATTGGAACGCCAACACCTCCTCTCCGCCAATAGGAAAACATCTGACGCAAGTTTTGGCGACAGTAAAGATGTCTCTTGCGCAAGTGAAATTATAACTTCATCATCTTCTTACTCGGCAAACAAACAATTCATCTAAAGAATAAAAAACGTGAGCTTAGCTTCGGTGTCGAATCATTTTAATAACATTTTTAAATTTTCGATCGGAGAGCGATTCGTATTGTTTTAACGGAAATTGATATATTAATACATTTTGTACAAGCGAAAACCAGCGGGCGCGTTTTTGTATTGAGCATAAGGGTGACTTTAAAGTTTATTCTAAAGTATAATGGTTCAAATGGCACTGTGTTCTGGATGCAATTGCCCGATCTTGGACCAGTTTATTCATAGTGTGTTGGACAAATCCTGGCATCGTGAATGCATCAAGTGTGCGGACTGTCATATATTGCTCACCGAACGGTGTTACTCGAGAGAGGGTCAACTCTACTGTCGCTTTGATTTTCTCAGGTAAGAAATATAAATATTTTTTCCTTCTGTTGGAGATAATTTTTGACGATTTTGAAAAAGGCGATTTGATTGATAATTTTTTCTTTCTTTTTTTCGGTAAAATATAGATGTTTTTAGTGTATATAATTACTTTGAAATATTTTAATATGTACCTAAATCAAGTTAAAATTTCGCTTTGGTAAAATAATACAGTAAAATTAAAAAAAAAAAATATTGCAAATATGTAATTTTTATGGTCATGATTCTTAAAACTTTGAAAGTTGTAACTTAAATCGTTTATAGTTGTATCATTTCGGTTCGGCTATATAAATGCGTTTATCGGCTCACTGAAAGACCAAGATGTAAAAAGTTATTCCATCGAATTTGGAATATGGAGAGAAATTCTACAATTGATATGGTTTTATTTTCCTCTGTTTTTTATAAATATTGTACATATTGAAGAAATGCACGTGCTGTTTATGTTTGCGTCAAGTTTAATCCTTTTTTGTATATTTTTAGTTCGAAAAAATTATCCTTTTATTTTATACAACCTAAAAAGTAAAAAATAAATAAAAATTTGAACAGTTGCGTTATTGAAGTATATATAAGGTCTCTGATCTATAAAATAAACTGTAATCGTTTAAGTGCGAGATGTTTTCATATAATATACCGAATGTTCTTTTCTCTCACAAGTTTACGATTTGATTGAATTTCATTGTTCGGGGCGCAAGTTACTGCCTCGTAGCTGTTGATTCAGCTGAAAGTTTACACAGGGAGTATAATTCTTTTCTCTCTATATAATATGATTAAACAGAAAATCTATTATAAGATGGAAGATTGTCGAGCTGGAAGAAGCTTATATTATTGTGGTGATTATTTGGAGCGCATTTCTTCACTTACTCTTAGAATATAAGCTGAGATTTGTGTATGAGCTGTACCGCGACCGGATCGATTCGGTCTATATAAATGTGTTTATCGGCTCACTGAAAGACCAAGATGTAAAAAGTTATATGGAGAGAAATTATACAATTGATATGGTTTTATTTTCCTCAGTTTTTTATACATAATTATCCATATTGCTCTTGTTAAATAACTGTGTGTTCGAACATATTTATCGTTGTGTAATGAATCTGTAGAAATGCACGTTGCTGTTTATGTATATTTAACAGGCTGTCATTCAAATGTACACAAACACTTTCCATGAATATAATATATAACTCGATCTATATGCTGCAGTTTCCTGGACCAGTCTGAAGAGTTTTTGCTATAAATAATAATTAGGAGATATTTTAGATGGTAACATAATATTTGTTAAAATATGTAGAATTCATTATGATGTCACAGCCTGAAAGAGTTTTTGACTTTCCGAAACAATTTTGAGCACATGCCTTCGTGCATATTTTGTAATATAATATATATATGAAGTCACGAATTACGTCATATAAAGATAGAATATTTCTAGAGTTGATCATCTAGAATTGAACAGCAATAAATAGAATGAAAATTGTGCTTAATAAGCTGTATAGTATATCATCCATCAATCAATCACCTTTATTAAAAACATAGCCAGAGAGCTAACTGCACATTACCATAGGCTTAGATATCTTTGAAAATATCGATTGCTATAATTTTAAAGGCGTCCACTAGTTCAAATTATGATGTGTATTCCATATCATATCTTTGCATTTCATAACGAACTTATATATAATATAGCACGCACCCCCTCCCCTGTATTCCTTCAGACGCTACGGACCCAAGTGTCAGGTGTGTCTGGAACAGCTCCAGTCAAGCGAGTTGGTCCGCCAGTCTCGGGGTAACGTCTACCATCTCAAGTGTTTCACCTGTTCCGTATGTCGACGACAGTTGTCCACGGGGGAACACTACTACCTTCTCGACGTGAATCGTTTTATCTGTAAAGAGGACTACACTTCCTCCATGTCCTCCCTTCAGTTGGCCGCCCCACCTTGTGGTGGACTCACCGGCCCTCCTCAGACCAACGGAACACTTGTCACGGAAAAAGGTTTGTTGCCCATATCTATATCAATTATGTTTGAAAAAAGAGCTCTGTATAGAAAAAATACTTTCTAGTTAAATAACGAATGCATTTTGCAGTAATAAATCTTGTCTTCAAATATTTAATTGCATTGCTAACATTAAAAATTCTTATGTATACGATAGCAACAATTATTTCTACAATTATAATCTAGGCTATTATATAGTCGCTCTACAATAAAATTCGCAAATAGTTGCAATAACATAAGGAGTGTAGAATAATCGCCCCAAAGTTTCCATAAGCATTCTCTTGGTATATAATTACTCTTGTAATCTACGGAGGGTTTTCCTGTAATGAACAGTTTCAGTTTTGAGTGTGCTGCAGTGTATAGAAAGACCATCTCACTGTCGAAAGAGAAAGGGGTCACGAAATGCCGACTTGATATTATTATCATATCCTTGCGACTCGTTTTAATTCTGTGACCATGTGGTCCCATTTTGTATAACAATTGTATAATAGTGATACTGCAATGCGATATGATCTATAATTTTGTGAGGCCATCATTATTTAGCTGTCATTTACATCCGATTTGAGACCATTTACAAGCAGAGTTCCCTGTGTATAATATGTATTTGCAGGCTCCCTTTTGATTTCACTTTTCGTATCTGAATTTTCCCCAGCACTACGATTCATTTAGTACTGTGCACACATATGTGTGCGATGCTTTCGCTTATATAGTATGTATGTTGTTCCTCCCTTGTCTTGTATTTATAGAAATTTTCATTTGATAATAATAAACATTTTATATTGTAAGATTTTGTAACAAAACAAAACAAAAGCTAAATAGTTTAAAACAGTTTAGAGATTTATATATCACGATGCTTGTTCATCTTTTACGCAAAACGATAGATGTAAACTTCTTTTTACATAAGAAGAAATTCTTTTTGTTCCATATATGAGTTTAGCAACTATGTATTCTTCGATTTGGCAATATAATATATCATACCTTAAACTTAATCGGACTGTATATTCTATTCCTAATGGTCGAAAACTATGCCATCGAAAGCCCAACAATGTCAACATTTTTTCCATATAGTATAAATGTGTGAACAAATTATTACCTCCTTTTGAGCCCTCTATTCTCTGGATTTGACTTGTTAGGTTTCCTGTGTTTTGTCTGAGGTTATAGTAGCGTTTGTCTTGTCTTATAAATGAGGACGGGTTCTTTTTATTCCATCAGAAATGAGTCCAATATAAAACAGTAAATATTCGCATTTGGCAACATTTTAACTGTTTAAGAAGTCACTTTTGGTTTAAAGAATATTTTGTATCTAGTTGCGAGTATAAATATTGTTCTCAATTGAACTCAATTTAAATTATTTCTCGATAACTATTTTATAGAAAACACTGACTCCAGTAAAATTGATCGCATATGCCTAATATTTAGTTATATACATGAAGTGGTTTGACTTTAACATCTTTCTTATACAGTTAATTAAATGATTTGCAACTTTATTTATGCGGCGTCCCATTCCTATAAGACAAGTATATTAAATAGTTCACAATTTAGTGCTCGTATAATATAATAGCGAAGTATAACAAATTACAAATACATTCGAGTCTGGAGTTCTCAAATACAAGATTTAGACTAATATAATTGAAATGCCTGTAAACTTATAATTATTTGATGTTTACCTATACTGTTTAGACCCGAACCAAATCCACCATACAGAGCATTCTTATATTATATCATATACGTGAAAGTGAGACCCCACATGTATTTAATTTGCCTCATAAATCAGACTTAATTGAAGCATTCTTGTTATATATTTAGGCATTTATGTATTAAATTCGTGTTTAATAGAGACTCTCAAAAAGTTATTCAATTATGGCAGCCTTGAAAATGCATTGAGTGATAGAGAAGTTTATATATTATAGAGTGCTCCCGTGCAGTGTAGCACAGACCGAAAACATTGGCTTCTTATTATTATCATCATATTCAGACGAAATAAATAACTCGAAATTGTAAACATAATTATAATGTTAAAGATTTTAATTATATTTATCCAACAAGTTAAAAATTTACTTACTTTCAACTTTTATTAACTTGATGCAAATTATTTGTTTACAATTAATTAAATTTTAATATTTGATCTTACCAGTTTGTTATTATTTTATTTCGCTTATTATTTACGATTTATTTAAAGTTTTTTTTACTGTTTTTAAAAGCATCATTCCAATTTTATCTTCTTTATGTTTCATTTTAATCAAACAGTATAATTTGACTACTTAAAAGTACAAATCTTTGAGTTATCCTGGTCAAAACTGAAACTCTTGTATCTATAGCGAAATAATGCTCTGCTGGTTCTTACATTATATTATGTAGAATAAGCGAATTAAATACATAAGCCCCCATCTTCCTGTTACGTAATGATACAAGCATTACCCCTGATAATACTATGATATATTCCACTTGATACCCCTTGAAGGTATATTATACCTCCAAGTCGTTTTTATTGTCTTTGAATCTTCCGTGCATTCCTACCTGACTTCTTGATGTGTATAGAGTTCTCGTTTGTTCCAACTTCTATATATAAAGGAAAGGCTTCTTTGTCGTTAAGAGAGATTCTCTGTATATTTGGTCAAACTGTAAATTGATAGCTACTACACAGCTACTCTGTGTTGATGAATGTGTGAGATCGAGTTGATATAATTCATTAACAGCTATAATTTTAAATACTTTGCTACTATACATACATCCATTATAGGTAATTATATGAGACGGCTGTATCTTTAGAAGAATTGTGCCTTATATGTGTTAAGAATGTGTGAAAATTCATAACATCTCCTTATAAAATACTTAAAATTATTTATAATATATAAAACTTCAATATTCTGCTTAGACCAATTATTTGAATTGGCTGGTGCAATCATAACAGTTTGTGTAAAATGTAATATTGCACCCGCAGATTTGAATAAAGTTAAAATTACGTAATATTTTCGCAGTCAATTCCATGTCTTTATCATAATAATATGCAAGACGAAGCGAACACCCTATCATCCGATATATCAAAATGTAAAACCACATTTTAATTGACATTTTTTGCATACATTGGGCAGAAAACGTTGAAGACAAACTTTGCCCAACGAGTTTGTTACATTGTAGCCTTCCTCAATCGCAATGATAACGCGATGCTCTCCACTATATCGCAAAAGAATAACATATAACAATATCCTGAATTATTTGTCGGTTATATCGCAGGGTTCCCCGTCCCGAAAATCACTTGCTGCAGAACACATCTGTCACAGCATCGCTGCAGTGCTCGCTTCCTCTTATCCTTCTGTAGGCCAACGGTATCTCCAATATAGCATAAGTTGAATAGAACTGGCTTTGATTCTTTGATCTCAACACCCCTTAAACTGTGAAGAGGCCTTCTCATTTTCCGGATCTGTTACACCTGATTTCACGCTGGATTAGATCCAATCGATGCGCACCAGTGAATAAAAATTGGATTATTTCAACAACAATCTAGCGCTTAAGACTGATAATTATTTGACGGGGGAAATTCTTTTTACACTTTAAATCCTTTTAATGACGTAAATAATATTGTTAACTTTTAGATCTGGATCCAGTCACCAGCGAGCTAACCCTAAACCAAACCTCGGTCGCTCTTCTGAGTCAACACCAGACGGACTTCTCCCCCAAACTCCGCGGTGTTGTGTCTGGGGCGATCCCCGGCCAGCCCAACAGCCCCCCCAAAGCCGGGCGACTCCCCAACACCACCACTCCCCACGACCTACTCACGGGGGTGCTGCACAGAGCGGCCTCGGCCATGGAGGGTGTCACCAGCCACAACACGTCGTCCAGTGCCGACGCTGACATGGACGACATGCTACTCAACCCCTCTTCTGACGACGGGGAGATTATGAACGGTTTTATCAAGGAGGAGGACGAAGCCAACAACAACAACAACAACAACACGGACCTCGACGACAGCAAACTTCTCGACAATGACAACGCCAGTTTGGATGACGACCTCAAGTCCTCCTACTCCGCCTCCACGCCTGACGGAAAGGGAATGGGGGGAGGGGACGGCGGCAGTGAGATTGGTCTAGGGGATCAGGGCTCCAGTGGTGGAGGTCCAGGTGGCCAGGGCCAAGGCTCGGGGACCAAGAGACGCGGACCGAGAACAACGATTAAGGCAAAACAGCTGGACACGTTAAAGGCGGCTTTCGCGGCGACCCCCAAACCAACCAGACATGTGAGGGAGCAGTTGGCTCAGGAGACTGGATTGTCCATGCGCGTAATTCAGGTGGGTTATCTTCTTGATCTGTTTTGTCTTTCGGTTCAGAAGGAACAAATGTGGTACGATTTAATATAGCGATTTAATTTATAATAAAATTTCGCAATCACAACTGAATTATTCTGACTTGTTTCAGTTGTCTTCTATAACGGAATGAATTTCACATGAATAAAACACACTGAAAATATCGATATTGCACTTTTTATCACTTCTAGACGTGTGGATAAATTTGTTTATAATGCATGCATAATAATTTGGTCATTCACTTTCTTTATGCATACAGAGCATTCGTGGCTGTAGAAGTCAATGAAGTTGTTCTTGCATAAAAGAGAAAAAACAGTTTTTGTCACCTGTATAATCAAGCGAAACAATGCTATATATGACTAAATCTTTCTGTATAAAACAATACTTTAAATTATCGATTATAACAAGAACTCTGTGTTTAACATTTCTTCTTTATATAATTTTATGGTTTAGTTCACAAACAAGAAATGGATGATTGAGATGTTGTTTTACTGTTCAGCTCTCTATAATATATGGTTTCAATGTTTGCTGTAAAAGTTATTGTCAAGCATTTTGCATTGGAGAAATTGAGAAAATATGACAATTATGGGATAATGTGATGCGAGCGTTTTGTGCCAGGTCGTTGTATATCCGCTGTGTTGCGATGATTACCTCTTGTAAGAGTATTTTATTATTATAGTGACAGTTATTTCTATATTTCTAACAACGTCCAACCAACCGGTTATTTACAGTTGCGTTGATAGCCAATAAATCATTCATTTCCGGCTCCCGGATACCAACATTTGACGATCTGTGTTGCGCCCCTAGGTTTGACTGCACAGCTCCGTATTATAACTTGATCCTGTGTTCGGTTATATTATATATACTATTATATTGAGCAACAGTGTCATGATACTCTGGTCATCAACCCTATAAGAATGGACGCCATTGTCGTTGGTTAACCTTCCCGTTTAATCTTCTGACATCTGCTCCTTCTTTTTCACTGATTGCGAGGTGAAGCAAAGATGGCAAAATTATTTGATTCTCTTTTTTTCAATCATGTTTGCGCCTTCACTTCTGTTTTTTCCTTCTGTTCTGTAAATATATATTTTCCTATATGTGCAATAAAAGTTGGGATAGAAAACGAACGACTCAAAAAAGGAGAGTTTTGGGTTAACTACCTCCATAGAAAAGGGTGTCGTTTTGATTTATAGATCGTTTGGGGACAGTTGTGTGTGATATAGTGGTGGTCACTAGTGCCGGAAGCCCAACAGCCTGTTTGCAAATCCCAAATTGTCGACAAATTGAAGGCAATAGAGAGAGCTAGCCAGCGCGCACAGCCTTGATCCTCCGATGATATGATATCTTGCAGGCATCAATCATTACACTCCGCCATTCTCTGGCTCTTGGGACACGATTTACTTGCAGATTACGCACTCACTGGCTTCCGTATCTCGCCTCTCCCTCTGCCCAGCTCTCACTGAATTCTTCCATCTTTCTTGTCTTAGTTGTATAAACTATCTGGTCTTTGACCATTTCTCATGAATTGGAAGACAAACAAAATGAAGTGTGCTTCTATATATTAAAGCTTGCTTCCACCCGAGGCCAAACCTTGCCATCAATTAGATCGAAAACAAGAAATAAATTGCGCTTCAACGACGACAAAAACAGGGGGGGGGAGAGGAGGGGATGGGAAGTGTTTCTCCTGTGTTCTGGGACAACTTGGTCTTGACGACTTGCATTGCAAAGTTGCTCCTGTTGCAACACGTTAAGGGGATCTTCTTTTCATGAATACAAATGAGCAGCAGAGCCCGTCGTCGTCATCCCAGAGCTTCCCCTCTCCCCCACGTTCTGCGGTGCAGTAGGAACAAGTTTTGAGGCCGACAGAGCGAACAAGCGCGCGCGCGCACAGCCCGATTTCTCCTGTCGTGTTAGAATACAACTCCCCCGGGGAGATCTTGTGTACTGAAAGCCAGGCTTAGCGATATTAAGATGGGATTAAGATTTTCCAAAGAGGTTTGCAATGAATTTGACGTGGAGCGAAATCAGAGGAGAGAAAAGTTGGGAAATTCTTGCAGACATGGATATACACTACAATCTGAGTGGAAATAAATTTTCCATGGAAAGAAACTGACTCCTATACTTCTTCTGCCTGCCTATAGTCTCGCTTCATTTATTGTCAATTCTGCTGGTTTTTGCGGAGAAATTATTTTTTGCTTTTCTCCAGGAACACAAATAATAAGTTGCAAAAAATAAAATCAACTCTTTATACAAGGGCTTCCTATTATATAACGAGGAATACTTATAGTATAAGTAAAAAAGTGGATTTCAGAGATTTTGGATATTTTTTGTATAATTATCAAGATATTTGATTAAAAAACTTTCTTGATGTGTGGGAAATATAGTTTTGCTGTTTTTCATTGCAAATAAATATTAATATATGAGGTAAATTATGTTTCTATGAGAAATTTCTTGATATACTGTAAAAATTAATAATAATAATACTAATATGAAATTGTTTAATTTATTTAAATAAAAGAAATATGTTTGGAATTGTATTAATACACGGATAAAATAACTCTATTTCAAAATTAGGAACAATTAGCCGGTGATTAACTATGGATTTCTGTGTCTTGTTATTCATCAATAACAAAGTCTTGAGCATCTCGATTGAAAGCCAGTTCCGGAATTTTTGTTTTCTTTCTTCGGAAAGTGGAAGTCTATAAAGTTTTTGTGCTTCTCTCTTCTGCAGGAGTGTATATATATTTGTCATATTTTAGCTGATTTGCTTCCGCTAAGGTGTTATAACTGGGATTTAAACACTATTAGAGCTTGCACTTATCAATTATATTTGAAAATTTGAGTATAAGTTAAAATAGTGTTGGCTGTAGTATTCACCCGTGACAAAACAGAAAGAATTGTTTATATAATTTTTGGTATTTTTTTTAATAACTTTTACAACTTTTCATTTCCATCTAATGTCACCTTGACTTTTATACTATGGTATATATATATATAAACATTGTGGTTTCTGAATATTAGTTTTACTCTATCAAGGAACTAAAAACCTTGCAATATTATATAATGTAAGTCGGTAATATAACTTGTCTGCATTGTAAACATCCAAGAAAAATAGGATTTCCACGCTTATCTTATCGAAGAAGTTGATCGGAAATATTGGAGATTGAAGAAGAGCGCAGAGCAGTGTGTTGTGAAGCGTGGAAACTTGATCCAATCAAGTCCACGGTCCACGACAAAAGAGTTGAGCAGTCATTCTAGACAAGTCTTCCTCCCATGAGACTCTCGTCTTCCTCTCTCTTCGCGTTCCATCGTTCTGCCTAGTAGCTAGCTCAAATGGTTTCAGTTACCCTGAGTTGCTTCCATCTATTTTTTCATGTCCTTCATTTACTGGAATTCAAGAAATATAATCATATATACAGTTTATGTGTGCATATAAATATATATATATAATAGTGTACTTCGTTTAAAATTGGAAAAGTTTATAATATAGATAAATAGTTTATTGTACATTTATAATGAAACTGAAAGTAAAAATAACAATAAATGTGTTTATATATTTGTTGCGGTTTCGATTTTGTTCACTTTATTTTCTTGAAATTACAGGTCAATAAAGTCGACAAGAAGAAGTAGAATTTAGAAAAAAAATATTTACTAATATTGTATTTTAGAGAAATTTAACTCAATCGGATGTGGACACTTGTATTTATTTTTGTGGAAGCTGTTGTCATATTATATAGAGGATATGAATAACCATATAAACCATTCCACAGGAAATTGTTACCTCTATCAACAGAAACCATATGCTCCGTGTTAGATGATCCCAGAATTCGATCAAAACTTCTCTGCATCGTAGCCTCTCTTTCATTCTATTTTAAATCCTTGTGTAATAGGAGACTGTGAGATGTTGGTGGAATTGTTCCACTAAATATTAGTTCAATATATGGTGCTTCAGACTATAAACTTCTGCCAGCGCCTCAAGCTAAACGGCGTTCATTCATCCTCCTAAATCTGCTCTCCGCAAACAAGATTTCCCGAGTTTACAACTCTGGTGATATTACAGACCTTTGTAAACATCTTTGCTCCTTGACAAAGGAGAAGCAAACACATCTTGTTTGTCATCATTGCGATGCAACTTGAACTGTATTTTTAAAGATTTTGGTGTTGGGTATATATTTCAGACATTTCACCAATGTTTGGTTAGGTATTATTTAGCGGTAGTTTGATTGTTTTATTTGCTAATTTTATAGAAAATTCATATTTTTATAAAAGGCACAATCATAGAATGCTGGCACGACTTAAAAATCTTCTACACTTATATCAACAGGTCTGGTTCCAAAATCGGCGAAGTAAGGAACGTCGGATGAAGCAGTTGAGCGCCATGGGAGCCCGTCGTCCTTTCTTCCGCAATCCACGTCGTATGCGCACCCTTCGTGGTGGTCTAGGACCTGACGATATGGGTCCTGATGGGGCAGAGTTGATGGGCAACCCCGCTTATCATTCTTACTTCTCCGGAGGACATCCTGTAAGTTGTGTGGAATCTTAAGAATCTTACAAATCTTATCATGTCTTATTAAGTCCAAATACTATTTTAAAGTTTTATGAATATTAATAAGTTCAAAAAGTAGTTTCCCGAATTATTCAGATTGTGCTACCTACGAATATTTTGATGTTTTTTATTTAAATAGCTAATGAATTGCAATTAATATCTATCATGAGTACTAATGAGTTGAATGATTGATGGCAATCTATTGATAATGACTTTTAAGAGTGTTTGGCAGGCTTGTGTTTGGAGTGTTTGTCTAACTTTCTGCCAATTGACGTCAATCAACCATTTATATATTTACTATTTCCGACATGATCGCCCTATACTACCGCACACACTATCACCAACCTTCTCAATGGAATGTTTTGTCCTGCCGGTCTGTTTGCATATCCTAGCATGTAATTTATGCTAATCTCCTACAGCTCCACTCTCCTCTCTGTTTCCTCCCTTTTTCCGTCGTACTCCGCTTACAATTTCACAGTTATCGATTGTCGGCAAGCAGTCAGGCCACAGTGTGAAGGAAGCTGCTCTTAATCCAATTATCCAGCACTCCGTTTATCTGCCTGGTCACTCACTCATTCCGTGTGCACGAAGCAAGCGGACAGAGTTGAGGATCAAAGCGACAGGGCTCAACGACGCTAGCTTGGGTAACTCTATCTTCCGCCTTTTTGCTCCTCTCAACTGACCAAGCGCGTAAAATGACTAACTCTGACTGCACTCCCTAAGACCTAATCATAAATTGATTGTCAGCGCCGCCAAGTTAGAAGCCAGCTCTTTGACGTACCAACCTACTCCTTTCCCATCCCATCTAGGGTTCCAAACACAACGACAGACGGATAGTCCTGTACACACAGAACCAGATAATAGGAATTAGTGATCAAACCGTGTTTATATTAAGGTTGCATATCCTTCTATAGTATTTTTTTATTTGCAAAGCTGTTATCTACATGCCACTCTGGTCAGCAATTGATTTTTATGAAAGGATATTGTCTTTGAAGGAAAAGTATTATCATACTACAATCGATTCGTTTTAAATTGGCTTGATCTATTGATTATTATTGGTAGAAATAGAAAATACTTGTTTTCCTGTCTTTTTAAAATACGAGCATATCCACGATAAACGTCTTATAAGCTAACCATTAATATTTGAATGAAATTACTAATCGATCTGTAGTATTCATATATGATTAATACCTGATCAATAGAATTTGAATTTATCTTTTAATATGCATATTATATTAATAGACCGCTTGAATTGTCTTTTAATCAATTATTCAAGTATTAAAATACGTATCCATGTTAATATGTAAATTTAAAAGTATTATTCTTAAAATTATAGCACCATTACCTATAGATTGTTTGGTTGTAACCATTGCTATCGTTAATATGGATATTGAAAATACAAATGCTAATTTACGTTACTATACTAATGCTAATAATACGTTACGTTAATTACGATATATCATTGGTTCTAACGCTTAAATTCCTGTCAATGACAGTTTTCGGGTAAACATAACTTTGTCAATCATTTACTTATCTTTTCTCCTCTACTTCAGGAGTTCTACAACGCTGTAGCGGCAGCAGGCGGTTTCGTACCTGGAGGACCTTACCCCGGCGAGTTCTTCCACCCAGTTCACGGACAGCCTGGACCTCCACCCGCCCACTTCATGGGGAATCCGCCTCCCGTGTCAATGGCAACGGGCCTTCCTGACACGCCTGGCATGCATGGTAAGTGGCTGACGACATCATTAAAAGCTGAAGGGGCCCCTGCGAATGCATTAACATGATGACCTTTCTTGAGAATATCTTAGAATATCTAACGCTATTTAAATATTGTTAGAAAGCCAGGCTATATCTACCGAAAGTTGCGCATACAGATTACAAGGAACTATAATATATTCTGTACTTTAAATTATAACATAATGTATGTCACTTCATGTTTGATCTTATGGACGAAGCAAAGTGTCCACCTATGTTTGGTTAGAACACTTTCAAATTGTCAGAACAGATATGTGCAAACATTCGGTTCCTTGTATATCTCTTGTTTGTTGAACACCCTTCTGCATACGTATATTTCTTATATGTATGATGTTACAAGTTGTTGGAAGGATGGTTAGGCGTCACCCTGTCTAGCCATGGTCCAGTTCTCAGTCGGCACACTTTGTAGCTCGAACAAGCCTCGTGTCACACTTTCCCAATGCGGCAACAGATCCCCGACGTGTTTTCTACAACAACTCCTTTCTTGGTCTCTTGTTGCAGTGCGTGAGAAAGTTTTGATCTCAACTGTGCAGTTTTGTTAAGCACGTGATCTCTGGTTCTGCGCCCCCAATATTGTGTTGATTTAATTTTTGTTATTTATGATTTAGCAAGCAAAACTTCCATTGCGTGCGAGATCAAATATAGTCTTATTTACAAATATTGACAGTATGTATATGTACACTCGTAAAATATCAATAATGAAGGAAATCCCCAACCAGTTTTGTTGCTATAGTCTGGTTTTTAACTTGGTTGACACTATACTATACCTTGTGTTAATATTTTATCTTAATAAATTAGTTGAAATTGTAAAATGATTAATAGACTTAACACACATCCTGCGAGGTATGGCAAGGTATATGCAACAACTGTCCTGGCTCGTCAAACAACTTCATATTTTTTCATTCATAAGAATGTTTCTTTAACTAAATGTATATTAAAATTGTTTTACAGAAGAATTTAGAATTAATTTGTAATATTTATTATGATTTTGTTAGAATAATTGGTTCAAACTGCAAAGAGAAAGGATTTTAAAAATGCTTTCTTTTGAAAAATTTAATGACTATTTGGACTTTGTGGAAATCTTTTTTCCGGTGTGCACTTCATGGCATGTAGATGTGGACAGACGCACGCTATATAGAGGTAAAATTATTTAAATCACTAAGCATCACATATATTTATTTCTGTTTGTAAATACGCACATGCCACAAATTGTTCTAAAATTCTGTATACAGATCCAGTTTCAAAACAATGACCTATTTTTGTCGTTAGCTCACAGTATATTTATAGACTATAGACTGGATCACTCGATCACAAAAGGTTCCTCTATACCATTGTTGACGCTATAAGATTGAATAATTAGTCTTAATAGTGAATCGATTAGGTGGGTATCATGTACAGTTACGATACAATGAAATATATTTCGCTATGACGTCACTTCCATTCACATAACATTTGAAAAGAATTTGATGAGTGTGGCGGGATGTAGATATATGCATATAATTGCATTTTTGGAATATTTTCGAAGCAGCGGAAAATTGTAGGCTGACATCGATTGATAATTATCAATGTTCGACGGACAGATATTTTCTGATATAAACTCGATCTTTTACTCGTCGCTTGGCTCCTCGGTCTGTGTTTCTATGCGAACAGGGTATACTAGATATGTGTATATAATGAAGAAAGCATTGTCTATTCGGTTGGTAATCATGTTGACGATATTCTGGTGAAGGAGGCAGAAGGGGAGAAGGGGGATGGTGTTGCGGTGGAGGGCTCTTAGCTGTCACCTAGACTTCCTTCAACAGATGCTGGGACTGGCATTGAGAGGGTCTAGCTAGCAATGCCGGTCTCAGTCAGGTCGGAGATAAGGAAGGAAAGAGACCCAGCAGCAGGGAGGAGGGGGGGGGGGTGATCAGCTGGAACTGGGGAGACCTCTGAGACATCATGGCCGAGTGAACCTCGGAGACGAAGATGAGATTTTCCAGCGAATGGCGTCGTCAAGGATGGGAGCATTGTTGACTAGCAAGGCATTCTTTCGCTTGATTACACCCCGAGATGAAATTCTTTTCCTAGAGTGTGTTTGGATGGTGGGACACATGTGCTGGGGGAATATTTGCAGTTCCTTTCTTGTCTCTTCTCTCATTCTAAAGCTGCCTCCTACCTCATTTCTACAAGACATATATGTCATTTTCGAAGGGTTTATAGTATTATATTGTGGCTATATTTTGGGTGAGCACTCCTCATAAAGCATTAGGTGGAAAATATTCACATCTCTGCTGCCGATATATATGAAGCAATCCACTTCTGTGGAATTGGTCCGATTATCATAATATAATTACATCAACGAACACGCAATTCTCAAAGCTCTTCTCAATTGGAAATCTAAAATCTACCTATATTTAGTATGCCAGCTAACACATAGGTATTTAATACTTTGGATATGTTGTCTTCACGTCTTACAGAGGCTCAACATAGTCTTACAATATTCTTTACAAATTCTTGCGCATTTTCCACGCGTTCCTCTTCTTTTTATGTTGTTGTTGCTGCTGTTGTTGTGTTCCCGTTGTGCTACAGAACGAATTTTAATTAAGACTTGTTCAGTCACAGGGGATTTAGACGAAGATGGCAAAGGATTATCAAAGTCTATAGGGGATCTCAAACCATCCTTTCTCCATCATTTATATGCTCTGAGATGTGCGAATTTCTCAAACACTATAATATTATGTTGAATATGGAATGCGAGCAGCAAAAAAGTTTCCAGGTATAAATTAATGTCACTCTTTTTTTTCTGATCGTGTTTCGCAACTTTTATAATTGCTTTTCTTAAATACCTTTTCATGTTTCGTTTTGACTATATATATGAAGACTATTGACGTCGCATATTATATATTTATGAACATCTATTTAGTGCCAGCTTAGTTATTAAGCCAAAATTCCCTTTACTCATTTTTAAAACAAAAGTTTTCTCCTTAAGTTTTTTAATTTTATTATCTATAATTTTTGTGATGCTTGCAAATTCAATTATAAAAAGTCACCTTTTACAAGGATCTAAATTGTAAATTTGCATTTTTGATATAATTCTTCGCTTCATTCCTTAATATAATTCTAAAAGAAACTTCAGAATCATCATTTCCGGATAGTTTGAAAAAAATAAAACTAACTTTCAGTAATTGTTTTCTTAAGAATTTATCTTTTAATACCTTTCCAGTTGTGTATATATATTTATTGAATGATAATTATAAGATTCTTATTCTGTTAGCTACAAGGCCTGTATATTATTTTATAATATGATATAGTTCTTAGCGTTATAAGCTAACCCTTTATATTTTATAAGATATCTAAACAGCATCTTGTATTATCTTTCTCCTCATTTTCTCCGGAAATCAGCAAGGAAGTATTAAGTGGAGCATATCAACAGCGAGACTATGCTCTCTATTACTCCTTGAATAACATAATATAACAAAAAGAAGATTTTCATATCGTTATCAACACATTACTCAAGTTAAATATAATATCTAATATATTATCAACTCGGAGGAACTTCATCACATTGAAGGCCTTATACTGTTATTGTCTTTCAAGTGTTTTCACACCTTTCTGTTCTCTCAAATCTTCCCCTCAATTTGAGCATTTTGTTAAGACTTCATTGTAGTCTGGCCTGGGTATGATATTCCAATGGCAACTCTTATATCCTGCCTAGCTCCAAGGGGAAGTAGTCCCTCGTTCGCTCTCTGTGTGTATAAACGTGTCAAGCTGATTTATCACAGTTTAATCCTTAATCACTATAAAATGAGGTAATTAGAAGCTACGTGCCGATGCTAGAATTAACCCTCTCTACTGACATCAGCTGTTATATCACACGGCCCAGGAGTGGGAACGATCTCTTTAGCCAAAGTCAAGCCTGCAGGTCCTTCTTGCATAAATGTACGATCGAATTGAACCCGCGGGGCTCTTCAATGTAATCGCAAAACCCTCGGTTGCCATATCCGCACTTCGTTTGTACAAGTACTATAACTATAATATCATGCACCCACTTAGCGACAATACACCATGGGGTCCCTGTTGCTTTACCGTCACTATAACACGCCAGTTCTTTGGCCCATAGTCTATTCTCAGAAAAGAATTAATAGTCTTGAGGCATCGTCGTCAATGGAAGAACTGGTTAGCCCTGCAGCAGTTGTCTTGTTACGCTGGAACTTTTAGTTATTTACAAACTATCAATTCGTTGACAACTGTTCCCTGTAGCTGCTGTATGTACAAGCACTGCATATGTTGCCCAGAAATGTTCTCTATAAATCACGATGTAATCAGGCTGAATGAATCTTGAATTTACGCTGCTCGTCTCGTTTTATCACCGCTAGAATTGTTGTAAAACATGTGTACCCGACAGCTTATATATTTCCGGGTTATCTTCATCTCACGATGAACGATTATTGTACATAACACCAACATATAAATATCATATCTAGTTTTTCGGATAGATTTAATAGAACAATATTTTACAAATTCTAACAAACGATTTTTGTTATGATCTAGACAACTTACTTTGAACTAATACATCCCATTTTCTCTACAGACGAGCGCTTCCTTCTCCAATCTGGGCTTCAGCTGGACCCTGGCTTCTACCCAGGCCCCGAATTCCCAGGAGTTCCCTGTAGTCAGCCCGGCCCCCCCACCTCACCCGGAGGGGAGCATCATCTAGTCCCCCAGGTCGGTTCACAAGGCGGCCGGCATCTGGACTCCCCCTTCCAACTGCCCCCCTGTTCCATGGGTGGTACATTCCTCCCGGTACAAACAGAACAGCATGCTATAGCCAATATGGAGGCTTGGTGATGCTGTACCGGACATTCCATTGTGATCTTCTGCTACTAATTGTGACAGCACTTATATCTCTGATAATAACGCGACTTTATTTCTATATTATATTGTTTTGCTTGTCTGTCTTTTCTGCACATTTGACCGATTTGAACTATTCTTCAAGTGTATTGTGATCCAATATTTATATATAGTATACATAACTTATATTCTTGGACCTTTGGGATATATCTTTGAAAATATGACAGAATAAAAGCCTACACAGCTGGAAGTCACAAGAGTATAAGCTTCAGACATGCTACTATGCATTTCAGCATTTAAAAGTTAAATAATAAAGAATTTTCGTTGGATGTGAAAGATTGTATATATTGTAGAATATAATTTTTACGAATATTCGAATTATTGTAAAAAATATTTATCACTGTGTGAAATCTGTTTGTTTTGCTTTGATTATATTTATTTGTCTTAAATTGATTATTATTATTTGGTATTGTTTTTATTATAAGTAATAGTGCATTTGGATAAATTGCAGAACTGAGTTTTAAAATTTTGTATTGATTTTAAATCATTGGTTTCAACAAATTGTACAGTCAACTGATAAAATAGATCAAAATCGCGTTATGAATGCAAATTTAATTATAAATGTGGCATTTTTATTTTGTAAATAATAAATGCGTCTTATTTATGTTATAATTTTATGTCTTTTAATTCTTTTGGGGAAAATATATCAGTTGTTGTTTGGATATATTACTTTGTACATATATTATTACTTCTATAATATTCAAAACTTATTTATAATTACGCACTTAATTTATATTATAAATGTATTTCATTATACATAATTATAAATATTCATTACCCACTATACCGAATATTAAATGTTTGTATTATATATACAATAAAATTAAGCTTTATATATAATATATAGACATTGTTCTAAGTTATATTTAGAAATAATTGTATTTATATATGTTTCAACAGTTTGTAAGTAATAAGCGTCATGAAGTTGGATAAATCAACTTGTAAAGAAAGAAATACATGTTTCATATTTATATATTGACTTGAATTCTTATTCTCTGATATAAATATATTATGTATATATCAGTCACAAGTACCGATATATTCAGACTATCAGTTTGTATAATTCGTGAAAATGGACGAAATATCGATTGATAACATAACGTAATCGATAACTATAGATATAATCAATTATCGTTTTTGAAAATATGAATCTATGTATCGAGAAAAGATGATATTTTAAAATCAGATTAATAAAACGAGAATGCATAAATATAAAAACCATGTTTTATAAAATAGTTTTAAACGTGATCAATAACTATATAAATATAAAAGAAAGACTTTCACCTATACAGTTTGAAATTTACAATTATTTTTAACTGTTCAATGATGTTTTTGTAACATTTTACTTTTAGTTGACTAAAAAAGAATAATAGTACATATGTGTGTATTTAAATTATATAAAAATTGGTATTTGTTCAACTATTTTCACAATTTTATATATAAGTTAACTACAATACATTTAAGCATTTTTTAGAATCATTTTCGTTGCTAACTTTTTGAAAATCAAGCTTTGTAAGTAATTGGTAACTAGATATATTTAACCCTATATTGAATTTTATATGTTATACTCATTCCGTCATATATCAATTTTGAAAAATCAATAAGAGTTAACAAAATTTTGCAATATATGTATTCTTTGTGCCTACATCATTTTAGATGAATGTTTTTTCACCATCTTATTATAATGTATCTGCTCCAGTTTATGGGTTTTTTATAAATCAAATGCTCATAATGCTCAATGCTCATACTCTATATAGTATAAGATTCCTAAATTTTTCCGAAGGGGTTTCTATATTTCAAAAAACAAAAAAGGTGTTGACTTGATGGACAAGGCTGTCCGTATCGTTTTTTGGAAGACAATTACCGGAGCAGATGGAGGCGTGTCAAATTCTGATTGAGACTTTGAATTGTTATTTCTTTCTTCAATATGCCGCAGAGTTGACGATTAGTTTCTCCAGGTTCAAATCATTGACGGTCGCTGCGACTCCCTCCTCTAGAGAATTGGCATGACAAATGGTCCGTTGTGGTGACAATTTAGACCTACCTTATTGTTAGAAATGCATAATATATTTCACATTAAACATTGATATAATAGAAGTCCGTGTTGTATTGCAGTAGGAACAAATTTTGGTGTTGTATACGGTGAATTTATTCCTCATATAGTCAGTTTTGTGTTTTAAGGCTTCCAAAACATGCCGAATTCTGAAGCCTCAGAAGGATAATTGGCAATGAGAACTTCTACGAGTTCATGCAGTTACCTGATATGAACGATCAATTGCGGGGCCGCTTTTCAGTTTAAAAATCGATAACATTACAACAAGTAATTAATTTGTTGAAATATTTGAAAAAATGGTGTTTTCAAGAATAAAAAGTTATTTATTTTAATAAATGCAAACAGACATTGGAGTGCTTATAGAGTTGGTTCTAGAAAATCTGATCTCAATTATAGATATTAAAATTCGTTTACATTTGACAATAAAAAAAAATAATTATGTTACAAAAACAAAGATGAACAATTAAACTCTCTAAACAATTGTCTTTGGATCAATTTTTAACCTCTTTATATTCAAAATTAAAAGAACAAATTTAGGAAAAACGTTATTTATTTATATTTTATAAAATTATAAAAACGAAAAATGTATGTATAAAAAGTCAATTAAAAATGAATATATAAATACACATAAATGAAAATCAGATACTAAATATTTCTATGTGAAGGCTTTATAACGGTTAAATAAAATAATAACTGCATAATAGTGTGCATATACATTGTGCATACCGACTACCAATTTCAACGTAACGGAGATGTGTACAAGTCATGTTTTTATCATCCGGTGAGTTGAAACGGAAAGAATCTGGCAGGGTTCTGGCATACAAAACCAAATAAGCAGTCACACTTCAAACAGTTTACACAATATATATAAATGGCAGCAAGGAAAGAGAAAAGAGTGAAAGGAAATAGCAAACGTCGTTTCAAAGTAAACTATAATTCGAAATTCCCCTTTTATTGTCTATAACAATTCACAACTCAACAGAATGTTCTATAGAGGTGGTTTGGGTGTAATATTCCTGGAGCTTTAGAGAGAAAACAATGTTGAAGAAATCACTTTGCAACGAGTGGCCTGGTGGCTTTGCTTGTGTATCAACAGTTCTGTAATCATCAAATATTTAGATCATTTATTGAATTTCTTCCGAGCCGACATGTATCCTGGCAAGGTGTTACAGTGGAAACACTTTTCCCCAGCCTCATTCGATGCCATCAAGACTATAAACAGAAAATGAGAACATGAAACCAAATATTGAGTCCTGTTTGCTCTCGTGATTATATAATTTGTTCGAATGTTTAGCCTCTTATACGTCCAACTAGAGCTCATATAGATACATCTGTAGCTATAAGTAGGTATAACCTCAAATGTTGTTTTTATAAATCTATTTTTGTTTTGATGATATTTAGTCTGAACTGGTATAAAGATGAAAGTATTTAACTAAATCGATTTTTTGAGGATTCTATTACTGTTTATTCAAAAAGATTTTCAATTGAATAATAATTAAAAACTTAAAAACTACTGTTTTCCAATACTTAAATTTTAAGTCTATAATTATGAGAAAATTAATTAAAAGATTTTAATCCTATTGAATGGTCTCTTAACCTAACACTGATTTTATAAGTATGCTTAGCACATTATATACACAACATGCACAACTGAAAAAAGCACAATTGTTCCTCAAACACATTCCTTGATATCATAAATAATTATCAGGCCTCTTGAAGAGGTAGCCCAAGGAGCTGTTGAGCGGGTAAAATCCTTTCTGAAGCACCAAAAGAACTCCATAACTCTAACCACAGCTGCTCCAGAGTGCTTCATAATCTTCCTCATTCTATTTTTTTGGCCTTATATAGTCCAGTCGAGAAAAATATATAAATATTAAAAAAAATATTTCTGCGGCGATTTTTCTGCTATTAATAAAGAATAATAGTTATAGACATAGACAGATGGATTTTGTTTTTTTATATTGAGTTTCAACTATTTATATGGCATCATTCAATACACCTATAACATAAAATAAGATGTGTATACTAAATTTAGGACAGATTAGGGTGTGCATTTTAAAATTACCAAATTAATTCATATACCTATGTAATTATTTAAATTATATTTATGTTATGTTAAACTTGATCTTTCTTTCTATATTATGTAAATAATTAAAATAGATTAGACGCCACAAAGTTATTCTAAAATGACAACTGTGATAGTTATTGGGATACTTAATTCAAAACTTAAAACATATATTAAAACAATTATATTTCTGTTAAAATTCAACTCTTTTTTTGAAATTACACAATAAATGTAAAACTTAGAACACTCAAATATCAAAAAACGGTAAAAAAATAATCATGCTGCAAGAAAAAAACAAACAGATTTTTCTCGAAAAATAGAGTGTAGAATATCGCGCATAAACTAAAAATGGAATTTATTAATTGGAAAATCGCGGAACTCGATTAAAATCTGGAAAATTTGTCTCCCCAACAACATTTCGATCCCCAAAGGTTTTCTCCTCCTCAATCTAAAATATTAAATATACACCTATTGCCAGATTTCCACAGACCGAAACCTTCTTGTCATGTTATTCTATATATAATAGCTTTCTGGAAAACACGAAAAATATCATTTTATAGGAGAACAGTGAAACGAAACCTGCTCTCGTTTTCTAATTGCAAAGATGGGACGATGAAAAACTTTTGTTTTTTTGGCAGATTTTTCTAAATGAATTTATATTTATTTGAAATTGTTTAATGTTTTAATGTAACTGGTTTAAAAGATTTATTATATATAATTATATGGTTCGTTATTAGTAAATTGGTAAATTAGTAAGTTGTTCATTTAATTATAACTACAAAACATTTGATAAATTTTTAATTAAATAAATAAACAATTTTTTAAAGTTTTTTAAAAATATTTTAAAATTTACATATATGGAAATAAAAAAATATTAAAAAAGAGTAGGTATATCATTTTTTATAAGAACTGAAAAATATTTCATGAGTTTTGTTTATATGATTATATATGTCTAAAAGTTTGTATATAGTGTATAGTTAGCCCTATAATATTAAAACGTTTCTTTGGTATATTTTATTTACTTCATATGTTTAGAGGGATACTATATTGAAAAAATATATTTTCATATAAATTCTTTAATTTGTAAATATAATTAAAAGTTTTTCATTAAGTTTAAAATTTAAGAAAATAAAAATGGATATATAAATATGATAAAATAAAATCTATAGGAAACAATCTATAATCACATAAAATGTATATATACTATACATAATTTTTATAAAATAATTCATATTTAAACAAAAAAATGTAAAAATAAAAAAATACAACATGCGAAAGTAGATTATATAAATTTACACAAAATTAATTGAACAGATATAATTACACAATCAGAATGGGAGCTTATGGGCGGCTGACTATCCATGACGTCCTCAACACCTGAATCCAAGCCCAGATAGATTGCTCCAACATTTAAGATTTTCTTTAAAGCGAAGAACACTGGGGTTTGAATTTAATTGAAAGATATACCATATACATATATGAATATAACTCCATGACACCATGTTCCTATGGTAACTGTTTCTGGAGAATTGGAAACAGAAGAAGCGCTACGAAGGTCAAATTCAGTGAAGTTTTAGCTGTTCATTATTTTGTTAACACTGATTCTCATTTTTTAGATTTTTATAATATAATAAGTCATATACCTTTTAATATGTTAAAGTTATACGTTTTGCAAGTTATTGTAAGTTATTGTAAGTTATTATAAGTTATTATAAGTTATTATAAGTTAGTGTAACTTACAATAAATTATGGTTACACAAAATAAACAATTTTGGAATTCCAGCACAATTTTTTTCAACTTTAAAACAAACAAAACATTTTTAAATATATAACTATTAAATTAATGAATTTAACAATTATTTCTTTCTAAACATGTAAATTAAAAATGAATACAAAATGAAGTAGCAGTTATATATAGGATACAATTATATACATATATACTGGCCGGTTGTACTAAGAAATTTATACAATTTTCAAATATGGGTATAATATAAAAGCATGGATATATAACAGTTAAAATTGTTTGCATGAGATACGATTTAATCATATGGAATAAGTAGCATATAGGCGCATTTTATTATTTTTTTTACATAAAGGAAAGACAAATGGAAAATTTTATATTTTATGCTTAGCAATTATTATAGTCACATATAAAAGAATTACGTGTGAAAGAAACAGATTCTTGAAGTCGTCGAAGATTTCTTCCCAATATATCGAAGGGAAATAAAATATGCTTGTCCAGGACACGGGTTTGCTCATATTCAGAACCATTTCCATATAGGCAAAATATCCTCGATATCTGCCTTTCATGTATATTTATAAAGTCATTTCATTCTGAAGAAGCAGTCAGCAGTCCTCATGTCTCAGATCGACAAGCTTTGTATAATTAGAAGATATGATATAAGAATGGGTACTGTCGAATAACATATTAAATGCAATCTAAATGTTGGCGCCAAAGTAATTATGTTTAAGCATTCATATCAAAGAAAAGCAAATTATAAATGTATATATATAATTAAAAAAATAAATAATACAATAATAATATTGTTATACTTATATATAACAAAAACTATAATTTTGTGATTTGAAAACAATATTTATAAGAACATATATATTAATTAGATTATGATTCATAATTATAGAATAATTTATGCAACATAACATAACATAACATAACATAACATAACATAACATAACATAACATAACATAACATAACATAACATAACATAA
>JAUZNC010005129.1:20704-35875 GCA_034780395.1 Vannuccia rotundouncinata | reverse complement strand
CCCTACCTAATTAACACAATGAATGTAGCTACAATGAACAACAATAGCCGAAAAAGTGGTCCGGTTAAAACCGGACCGGCGCCGACGCCCCTGGACAGTTAGAGCTATTGTGTTACCTACACAATAATATACACCTTCGACACAGTTAACCATCATCCTAAAATATATTTATTGAACTACAATTTAAAAATAAAATAAACTTAAAAAGTTGAAAAGCTACACAATGCAGATAATTGTTAACATAGCTATATTTAATCTCATTGATTGATTTGTATTAACTTTTGATTATATTCATTCATGTTAATATAGGCTGTCCTAAAAAAACAAGCGGCCGTGAGAATTTTTCTTTTGTTCGATATATTGTTGTAATCTTTAAACTGCTGAACAGGCTTTATTGGTTTATTGATCGGTCCCATATTTTAACACGATATGCGCTATGAAATTATATTGGGGGGTAGGTGCCAACAGATCGGAGGTCCCCTTCTGGTCGTACTTTTAAACTGACACTAACCTGACAGGGTAAAAAACGGGCTTTTTCAAAATTTTAAAAATGGCGCCGATTGGTAACTAAGCAACCAATGACCTTGAATTTTCAATACATGGTGTAGAACTTCAGTGCCTACCTTTCACGTAAAAACAGTTTTATCGATTTGGTCGATTATCTTCTTGGCGACGTCAAAATACCAATTTAAGTTAAAATGACACGATGGTGAAAATTTGAATATGCTGCCATTTTAAAAGTAGGTCATTGGTTACCATGACAACTAAGATTATTGAAGGTCATATGAAGATGTGCCCTCACGCCAAATTTCTTAAAAATCGGTGAATTGATTAGATAATCAAGTCATCAATATATAAATATCGAACAACTAAATTTAACATTATACTTTTCTGGTGTTGACATGTTCCCAAAGCTTCCTGTTTTCAATATTTCACTTTGATTTCTAATGAATACCTTCTCATCTCTCCCTTTTATCAGCGTCTATTCGTCTCTTATGAAGGCGTGTTCCGCGACTGTGAACCAGTGATCTCGATCCTCCCGCCGGCCTCGGCTACTGGTGACGTCACAGTTCAGACAAGTAAGTCCACATATGTCGGCCGGACTGTCGTGGTTACTGCTGGTTCGTGGACCAATAAGCTGATGACTGGACTGGGCTTAGAACTTCCACTTGTGGTGAGAAACAAAGAACACTTAGAAACTAACACATTTATTTATTGTGTTTTGATCTTGGAAAGTAGTACGGAAGGGGTATCACTCGAACAATATTATTTAAAAAAAAATTCGCCGCGAAATTTAGCGAGAATTAAATTGTTTTCTTATTATGTATTTATCATAAAATTTTTATATTTTGACTGTTAATTTTGCAAAGTACAGTTGCGAACGGTATTTGGTTTACTATGCAAAGATTTCATCCACCCAAATAACAGTAATTTTCGCCACAGCCTAGATATGCTGACTCATAATTTCTAGACAGAATATTTTATACATAAAGTTACCGTGTGGCCTACGACTATGACGTCATCAATCGATAATACAGTATTATATTTATAGATTGAGAGTGGGCTGCAACGGATTTGAAATCAGCGCAGAATATTACATAATAATCCACCCAAAAACTAAATTTATTTCCCAAAACAAGGTTCAATAAATTTTAACACCTTATCACTTTTAATGCATTTTATGGAAAATTATATTTGACTATAGATAATTTCATTAATACCTTTAGTCAATAAAATAATGTACACCTTTTTTATCTTTTTGAAAAATTGTTGAAAGTGTGTTTTTCTCGTTCAGTAAATTCATTTATACATTGTTTTTGTCATAGTATTGGATAAATATTATAAATAAAATATAGAATGACTTATATTAATTTTTAAAAGTAAAGTTGAAAATGACTATTGTGAAATCAATTGAAAAATCATATTATTATAAATTATTTCATGCAATCTCTTGGATGTTCCTTGTGATTATAATTTAGGTTCGAATTGTCCTCTTCTTTATTTATTAATGGTTTAGAAAACATCCTCCTGCATTGCACCACAACCCTTTTTTTAGATGAAAAGTGGTGGACTACATTCTGACGACTAGTTTATACTTGAATTTTTGTAACTTGTAAGGGATATTTTTGTGTCTTCTATAAAGCGGGCAACAACGCGCTGCATGTCTGAAAACATCTAAGTGCACATTACAATAATATAAATGCATAAAGGAATAAGCACAAGATCCATATTATAATGTGCAAGGTGCAATAATATAAATGCATAAAGGAATAAGCACAAGATTGTACAATATATAATGTACAAGGTAAAATAGTATAAGTGTTGAATGTCTGATACTTAGAAATCGATTGAAGGTTTGGTGATAAGGCGTTTCAAAGTTTGGGCGAGCCTACGGATAATGTTCCAGGACCTATACGAAGTGTCTTGGTGATGGAAACAAATTCATTCTTTTATCCTCAATGTTTTCCAAAAGGTTACTTTGCTAATTTAAATTAATCGTCACGTGATTTAATTTGAATAAATTGGAAATGATTCACACAATGCGAAATTCATGTGGTCGATACAAAGTGAAGAATGAAGTTCTATTTATTATAGATAATGTATTATGATCATCTTCTTAAATTTGTATAATTTTAACGGAAATAAGTTTACTTTAAGAAATGTTTTAAGGATTAAAATAATTATATTTCTAATATTATAAATCATTTATCACATTCATGACCCTATTTAATTTTATTTGTTTTTCTCTGTTACTTTAAATTAATCAATATAAAAGTATTGATTGTAAGAAATTTTGAACCTGTCAGCCAACAAAAATTTGTCTGGCCTATTGGAAGATCAAAGAAACATCCCCGGTCAGCTTTAAACTACCTCATTTTCCAACCTTCATTGATGACAGTGAGGATGTGCAAGTCTTTGCCACCCCTGAGTATGAATATCCTGGCTGTGTAAAGGTTGGTATTGCGCTCCATTTTTACAATCGATAAATTGCAATTCAAATTACAATTTATGTAAGACATAGGTATTAACCTTTTACCGACGGTATGTTAAAATTCAAATTTCTGGTAAAGCAAAGATTGAACTATTTTTTTCTATCGACTGTTTAGTTGACATATCATGATGGATCTTCAAATGATCCAGATTATCGTGACTTCACCAGCTTTGATGAGACTGCTATCGTCAAGATGAAGAAATACGTGAGCGAGCATATGCCACATCTTGTCTCAATACCTGTCATTACTGAAGCTTGCTTGTATACTGTGAGTTTTCTAATGACTTAATGATTCTATTTTCTTAGTTTATATTTAAAATACATATCTATGCGTCTATATTACTTTCATAATAACAGTAGTATAATAATATATTAAGCTCTAAAAATAGTTTTCAAACTTTTTTATTTTTTCTGATAATAAAAACTGATTTAATGGAATACATTTTATATTATTTGAGTAGAAAAAATGAACAGAAGACTATCTTTAGAATAGAAATTTTTTAAAACGAAGTAATAATAAAAGTATTAAAAATGTTTATTTCATTAAAACAAAGTAATAAGAAAAGTTCAAAATAGATACGATACTTTTACCAATTTTATGATTTGAATATCCGCTACTGTCGATTTTACCGATTGTATTTATTATTCTTGATCTCAGTACAAAATCTTGAGGGATATATATATATATATATAAATACAGCCTAAGATCTTTTATCTTCAAATTAAGTTTAATATAATTATAATTATTATAGATAATTGATTTATTACTAAAATACAGTGTTGTTGTTGTTCATTGTTAATTGTTGTTCTCTTCAACTAATTAATACGCTTGATTGAGAACATTATTTAAAACATGTTTTTGCATTCTGCAGAATTCTCCGGATAAAAACTACATTCTAGATCGTCATCCTAGATATCGAAACATAATCTTTGGATGTGGCTTTTCGGGTAAGCTTTGAGGGCTTTATCGTTTTGAAAAGCTTTAAAATGAATCACTGATCAACTTTATTTCACATGTAGGACATGGATTCAAGACCGCTCCAGTTGTTGGCAAGATACTGGCTCGACTGGCTCTTAATATGGAGCCCACATACGACATTAGACCATTTCTACTCAATCGATTTGAACAATTCAAAGCGAAACTGTGAAAATTGTGACTTTACATTGAAATAGTATTTTGGTTTGGTCTTCGTATCGTGCATTCTACTAATTTCTTTTTAATTGGCTTTAATTACATTATTATTCTACACTAATTTTGATGAATATTTCGATTTTTTGTTATTGACATTTTTCTAAATCATTTGCTATACTTTTTATAGTAATTTATCAGCTTCAAACATTTTAATATAATTTATTAATTATTTTGAATACTATATTACCTACATGCTTTACTGTTCGTTATACAGCGGCAAGACTACAGGTTTTATTAATAAACGTATAATTGTTCACATTTTTTGTATAATTTCACAAATTTTTCACACAAATTAATACAGAAAATAGTTAAAAAGAAAATATTTTATTTACAATAATATTTTAAATATAACTAAATACAATATTTAAAGAATAAAATGTGAGAAATAGTTTACAATGAATTAAAAGGAGCCATTCTTTTAGAAATTATAATTTTAAGTAAAATCAAAATGTAGCAATGAAATGTAAGCCGAAGAAAAAGAAATTACTTCAAAAAGTATACATAATCTTTTGCTATTACTGAAAACTTCTTCTATGTTATTTTTGTTGGAAGTTAATTTCAGTTATAAGCCAATTAAAATTCTAAAAATCCATGTAGTAATTAGTTGCATTAATCTTTGTATTAAATATTTGCGTAAAACTTTCCATTAAATCCATTACATTCAATAATTATATAAGTTACCTAATTATAGTACACGGCTAACAAAGGTTATAGAAAATATTATATGATTTTAATTCCTGCGTGCTTATATCAAGTCGTCTATGATCTGCATTGGCCTTTACAGTTCTTCGTTTTGTTATCTAGGATTTCTAATTTCATCAATCTCTGCATTTAATTTCACAACTTCCCCTTCTATCTCATGTATTGGCTCTGCTTCGTTGAAGCATTTAGCAATAGTTAGTAAAGTATTACTTCTATAACTTTGACGCATGTCTCGAATGATGCATATGAATTTCAATTTCATCTCCAGAAATGTTTGCATTTGATGCACTGGAGAAATCGCTCTATCTCTTCTTTCTGTAATATTATCAAGAAAGTAATCAGCTATAACCAACATACCCTCTCTTCAGATAAACAACTCTATACGATAACAATCTTGAATGATAAATTGTATTCCTATCTGTTTATCGATTTTTGGAAGGCTTATAATAATTTTACTATTATTGATTACATTAATGCATGAAAAGTCGTCCACAATATCAATTATAGTTACGTTACCCAGTTTTTTTGAAAAAGGTATAATTTTTTTTATGAACAAATTCAATAAAATTACAAATCAGTTTCAAAACGACCCCATGAAATTTCTAATTTCAGCTAATTGATTCGTTAAAAACTTTTGCAATCTGCATTGGATATATTTTTTTAAATTTTAAGCTTCTCAATACGGGAATTAGTAATCTGTTCGTATTGAAATATTTTTTCCTGATGTGAGGTTTTTTCCATGATTTTTATTTAAAATCACATTTTGGTTGTAAAAAAATCTTCGCCATTGTGAATATTATAAAAACATTTTTTTTACAGCTTATTGCTTTAATTTAAGGTTATCGATGATGACCACGAGATCTGATATGATTCGAAATTAAAAGTTTTTCTAGTTAAGTTCTCCTGCAGGCTAAATAAAATTCGTGCACATCTTTGAACGCCGCAACTACTTTCAGAAACTTTCAAATCACATTATAAAATACCGATGAAAATTAGAGGGTTTTGACTGTATTAAATATAGTAGGAAAAGTTTACTTTAAACTGTAATACAGCCGAATTAACATTTAACCCGGTTGTTTATTTGAAGAAATTACAGTTCTCTCGGTTATAAATAACCGTATTGGATTAAATTAATCAAGGATCCGCAATTAACTGAGTACTTCCGTTAAGAACTTATTTATTCAATTTAATGAATGTGAGATATCTGAAATTTTGCGATTGAAAACAATTTTCTAACTGGAACTCTCTTTTAAAATCAGTTAGTGCAATTTTCAGAATAAAAGATATCAGAAATTTTCGAATGAGCAAATTTTCCAAATTTTTGATATAAGTCTTTTTCAAAAAGTGGGATATCGACCTCCCCTCCACACCTCTTTTTATGCCCCCTCTCCGGTTCCGGTGCTCTGTAAATAAATAATATATAGGTCAGCGATAATACCTAACATAAATATGTCTTTCGTTTTAATATATAAATTTATAAATAAATAGCTTTCGGTTATATATGCGCACAACATAAAATCAATAAAAAGGATTAATTTCAAAGTTAGTTTTAGAATTATTGTAAATTTTTATTAATAAAATTAGCTTTATAACAATTATTTGTATTAAAAATTTTTAATATAAATTGTTTTATAAATGTATATTTTATTTTCCCAGGAAAAATATTTATTTTTAAGGTTATCACTGAAAATATCTATGGAAACTTGCTTGTTTAAAACTTATTTATTAATGAAATTAGTCATACATTGTTTTTTTGTTTAGTCACATAAATTAATATTTTGTTTAATTCTAGTTAATAAAACTGTAAGGCTGGTTTATTATTATTTTTTCAATTTAATATTCCAATAAAATATTTCTTAATTGTTAATTATAATTATTATTCAAAGTGTACACTTTGGAAATGTTGAATTACTCGACCTGAGTTGTGTTCAAAGATTGATATGTAATACAGGTTTTAACAGTTCTCAAAATCAACTTTTAAAGTCACCCACCCACTGGGCCAGTACTTGAAATTTTCCACCCACCCAAAATCTACTTAAATGGATAAATTTATGTTATTTTACTTAACTATAGTAACCTATATTATTTTTTTAGTAATTAATCAATATTAGTCAAAATATTCTAACCAGCAAATTAAAAGTTATGAAAGTCCAAATGAGTAATGCATATATTTTTCTGTAAAATTACAATTAAAATTTAATATTCAATAAATGCACAAGTTGGGTGATGTCATTGAATGAATGGATATAGGTATAAGTATATATTTGTGGATAATATTTTTAGTTTACAGTTTGTCATTCTGATTCATCAAATGAGTAGTACATTTATCTATACATAGTTTATTTACTATAGGAAAGATGATTTTATTATGATTAATTTATTGTGGCTGGGACAACCTTTTCATTAGAAATGGCCATATGTAAGCCTGTTTATTATTATTTTATTTTTTAAATATTCTGCAAAAATAAAATATTTCTAAATTGTTAATTACAATTATTATTCAAAGTGCTCACTTTGGTGATGTCGAATTACTCAACCTGAGTTGTGTTCGAATGTTTATATGTAATACAGCATTCAATAGCTATTATATCTGAATGTAAAACAGTCCTCCTTGCTTCAGTCTAGCTGAAGTCAAGCAAGTGATGCTACATTTCTTTACATTGCACAAGTATATGTTGATTCTGTAATTTATACAACTTATTGTCTTTCTTTGATAAGAGGAATGATAACAGAACCCTTATAAAACTGACTTTAAATGGAATTTTTTATTTTCTTGTTCTTTATATAATTTTACATTTCAAATTCTGGAAAATTTATAAATTCAGATAATTGGAAATTTGAAATAAAATACATGCTAATAAAATTAATATTTCAATTGAAAACTATAATTTACCCTATAAACTTTTTGACCATTGATAGATTTCTGAACATTTTCTAGTTTTTTAACCTACCTTATAGATTGTTCCTTTTGGAGATATTCACTAAAAACATATTTTTTTGACATGTTCATTTTTCACACATATATTACTTTCTAATGATTATATTTCAACTGTTTAACTATATGTATATATTATAAAAATTACATCTAATATTGCAATAATGCGGTAAATGTAATTATGATGGCAATTGGGATAAATGCAAATATAATTTATATTATCATGATATGTTTGCTATTAATTCCAAAAACTATTTTTAATAACACATTTTACTGCAGATTAACCCCTTATGATAAATAAAGAAAACATAGACCATATAACTATTATGAAATTATAGTTGGATGATTTTAACATATTGATAAATAAATATATATATTGAAAAAGAACTCCTCTTTAGTTATATGAGTTTATTTAAAACCAAAAATGAACACAGTGTTCTTTACTGAAAGGAAAGCATAGAAGACTTACATTAATTTAGAGAATATTATGAATAAAAGTGAGTTAATTAATATTGGACATGAGAACAATGTATAAATCAGAATAAACAAATGTGACACATGTTAACTCTAGATAATTGGATATAAATAAGAGAATATGATAGTTAAAATGTAATAAAATATAGGTAATAATATATTATGATTGTTGGTAATTTGCAAAATAGGTAGAATGTGATAATTGGATAGCATGCACTGAAAAGAAATGAATCCAGTTTCATCAGAGTGTAATAAAGTGCTACAGTATAAAAATATATGCAGTACAGTAAAATATAGGTTATAACTAGTTAAGATAACTCAATGATTTCATAATATTTTTGTTTTATACAAACTCTCCTTTATTTTAGATTGAAAAATACAAAATTTTCTACTTTCTTTTCACAAATATTTTCAGATGATGATAAGAACTTTTTTCACTAGAGTTCTTCATTTTGAAGATTTCTATAAAGCATTTATATGTAAGCCAGTTTCATTTACTTCAATTAAGTAAGCACATTTATCATTTTCCGTTTTTTGGATATATTTTGTTATTTTATAGAGTTATTCCCTAACTTTTTTGTTTAAATTGCTCAGACAAATATAATAATTCAATAAGATAAAATCGCTATTTTACTCAATTAGTTAGTCACTAACACAAAGAAACCATCCCAACTTATGTAACGTTACAGAAATTTATTAAGGTTAACAATTATATTCCAAAAATCTTTAAATATGTGAAGAAAATATCTTTAAAACAATCTTTACAATAATTGTTTGAAGATTTTCTTTTTGTTTGTTTCTTGAACTGTCATCCCAGGGGTCCTTTTTCAAGTCCACAATTCACAAGCAATTTCGTTTCATGAAACACAAGTTCACAAGTGTAATCTACAAGTGATTTTCACAAGTCAACAAGTCATTTACAAGTATTCAGTTTCATAAAGAACACTTGTAGTAAATTTATTTTGGAATTCCCTTGTGAATTGCGAAAAATTCTAAAAGAGGTTTAGGCTCTTGTAATAAATACAAATAATTATTTATTAACTTACTTTATTGGATTCCGTCATTACAATTATAATATTAATAAGCAAAAATATGTTTAAAATATATTCAACATTATTAAAACTGACATCTTTTATATTAGTAAATATATAATAATTGTTCAAAATATCAATACAATCAGTAGGTATAGCATGGATAAAAAGAACCTAATTAATAAATGTTTATATGGGAACATAATCTCATATATGTTTTAATATTAAGATCGGTTTTTGATAATATTAAATATTTTAATAAAAGCATTAGGTCCGCCCTTATTGTTATTATTTTTTATTACGTCCATGGAATTAGAAATGTTGTTTATTATAATTGTTTATTGTTGCTAATCCCTAAATAGATGAATACCGATAAGCAGGTTAAATTTGAAAGAAAAATATGCAGACGAATAACAACTGGCTCTTATCGATGCTAAAATATGTCTAGACAATTCTCTATGGGTCAATATAGGATACGCTTAAGAATACACCACGTACTTTCTAATAGTTAACACGCCCATATTAAACAACGCAATTTAATTTATTTATTTTATGAAAATGAAATAAAATAAAATATTAAAAAACTGTCATAAAAATTAATTAAATATTATTTAACAGTCTCAGATAAAAAAAACTATTTATTGAAGAATATGAGCAATCTAATTAAATAGATATGTGAAAAGAGCTAAGGTGATTATGTAGACATAGTTTAAAAAAAATCCTTTCTAAGTATACATTCATTTATTATTTAACTTAATTAATACAGACTTATAAATATGTGATTAACAAAAAACTTTATGCATGACATGCATCTGTTTTAACTTAACATAAATAACTTTTAACCCTTTGAAAACACAACTGATAATTACTATCAAAATAATGATATATTACAGTGCTCAAACTCAAATAATAAAAAGAATAATTGATGTGTTGGTTTACAAATACAAACATATAAGATACGCAGCATAAATATTAACCGTTCTCTAATTTGCTGAGGTAAGAAGGTGCTTTGCAAAATATCGGCCATTCCCACCATCTCAAAATCTGTTCCTAAGGTTTTCCTTCATTTTTTCTACAAGACAGTGTGCTCTTGTAGTTTATGAAACGTTCTTTTACAACACTTGTGGAATTGACTTGTGACTTGTGCTTTATGAAAAAGGCCCCAGGTGTATTCATTTACTAAAACTGTATAATTTTATGATTGAACTTATGCACAACTGAATTTACAAAAGTGGAGTCTTGAACATTTATTTGTATTTAGAAAAATTCAACATTAAAAAATAGCCTGACTGAAAAATTGCTTACAATTTTTTTTGTTTGCGGTAAATTGATTTTTACAAAAAATTATTGACAATAAATTCATTCATTATATTTTGTTTTATTATTTTTATCTTGATGTGGTCTGAAATGATATTGTTTTATATTAATTGCTTGTTAGGATAATTAATTCCCTTGTTCATTATAACATTGTAAAAATATTATAATGAGGACATTGAAAATAGAGATTTTAAAATGATTATATTTACAAACTCTTTTTTAAATATATTTAAATTTTATTTAATTTAATTTATATTTAAATAAATTTAACTATTAGTGACCTTAGGTAATATTATAAATTTAAATTGTGTTTAACATTTAAAATAATATATTTTAATTATAAATTCTACTTAGACTAAAACATATTTCTGCCAACCTTGAATAGCTTTAATAATCTACGAAAACAATATACTAAATTAGCTGTTTCTGTTTTTTAATATAAACGGTATTTTTAAATCAATAATTTGATGATAAAAATCCATAACAAATATAGAAGCTACATTTCAAAATTTTATTTTGGATGTTCAAACTTGTTTTATCACTTTTTAATTGCTGTGTTCAGGGTGTCATTGAATTGAATTTTTTCTTTTCATTTTCTCTATTTAACAGTTTTTCATCTAGTTTTGTTATAAATATTACTAATTTTAAATGTTTTTAAGTAAATAATTATCACAAGGTTCATTTTCCTCCAACTCAGACACTCAGCCGCATACCATAAATTTAATTACCTTCTGTTAAATAGTTAATGCAATTCGCTAATTATTTGGAATCATTTGTATTAATAATTTATTATAATTTCGTCCCTGCTATTCTCTATCAATAAAACAAAAATAAAAATAAAATGAAGATTTTTAAATATAATAATGAAAGAATCTATACTAATGTCTAGCTTTTTTAAAAGTTTATTCCTTTTGAGCATGAAATCCTTCACCAAGAAAAAGCTTTCTTTAATGTATATTGACAGGATCACTGTACGAAATTCTCCACCAACAAAGGACTTTCTTGGATGTACATTAACAGGATTACAGAATCACTCTTTTCACCTTCGTATTGATCTAACTCTTTATTCAAAAGAGTTAGTTTTCATTGGCTATGAACCACAAATTACTATATCATTCCTCAAACAACTCTTATAGTTCCCTACTCTTATTACTATCTCATTCTCTCTCTTTCCCATATCGTTGCAGTACAGAGAACCACCGTCACATTTTTAATCTCAAATATTTCCCGATTTCATCTCTCAATATTTATAAACACTTTTCAAGTCTAAATGAAAACAACAGCCACTGGATAAATATTTCTATTTTTAACGACATCGGATCTATTTTTGAACATTTAAAGTTTTATTCCGAAAGTTTTACACGTGTACAATAATCACAGTTTCTAAGTTAAAAAATATTTATAATATTTATTGTCTATATAATATTGACCTCTTTTCAAAAATGGCTGATTATATGTGGTTCAGAACTTCAGTGAGCGATCTGGAAGGAACAGAGGCTATGACTCAGGCTATTTTCGACATACTTAAGGACCCAACATCAAATAGAGTTTCCGTGACTAAAATGTTTGCCGTGAGTTTCTTTCTTTTCCGATAATTATACTTAAATTACATATCTACATTTAGATCAGGAATAGTAGAAGGATTTTTATTAAATAGTTCGCACAATTTGCTATGCTAAACCAAGATGCTTCCTATATCCATGTTTATTGTTTCATTTTAATTTAGATATATTTATCGCTACTCCACTCCTCAATTCTACCCTAATTTCATAAATCTTGTGATTTCTTTGTATACATTTTACAAACATTTTTAATCTCTTCAGTATTATACTTCAGAGAGACAAACGAAAGAAGATAATTGATTAATGTACATCTTAATTTTTCCGACATCAGTCTAAAACCATTCCCTTTAACAATTTGTCATGATTGATAATGCTTTAATTAATATTTGATTTATACATATGTATTATAGTCCATTTTATAGTAATTTTGTTACACTCAAATAATTCCATTCAAAAATGTTACATTTCGAAAGTCAAAGAACAATGTAAGGATTTTAGAATTCTGTTACAATTGAAGAATCGATTTTATCGATATGTAAAACTTGTGGTAATCCATTTAAAATGTATTTTTTGAAGATTTTGTTGGAATTTAAATTTCCAATACAGGCTGTTGCTCAAACTCTTGTGGCTAGAAAGGCACCATTTAAACGTTTTTAAAAACAGATTTTATTAAATATTGTTCACGATTAAGACAAGAATATGAGTCAGATTTTTTTCATTGAGTAAATTATCAATGATTAGTAGTCGCCAGAAATTGTACATTGTTTTCTTATGAAAATTTTATGGTTTTCACACAATTTTCATGAAAATGCACATTTTAAAGAAAATAGAGTTGTTATTCACACTTTTGAATAAATTGATGAATGTAATTTTGTTCATCTAATCGTTTTCAACATATTTCAAGCAGAATTATATGGATAAGTAATTATTTATATTTATTCAAAAGTGTGAAGAACATCTTTATTTTCTTTAAAATGTGCATTTTCATGAAAATTGGGTGAAAACCATGAACATTTCTCCTAATCTTTAATATGGAAAAACACTAAAATTATCATAAAAAAATAATGTACAATTTCTGCAACTTAAGACTTACATATTTGATCATCCCATGGATCATATTACTTGATAAAAGTATCAAACCTTTTGATTAAAACCCTCTGGACCCCGGACTATAGTAAAACCAAGTGTAATTTTACCAACCTTTTATAACTGTAGACAATTGAAGAGACTGGAATACGTCTCGAAGATAGTCGGTTAGCAGAAGCCACGAGGAACATTTATGAGCTTCAGAGGACCTCAATGATGATGTCATCAAGTTCACAAAGTGACACTTTCGATGCATTTAATTTGGATTTATCAACATTCAAAAGGTGAATGAATATAACTTTCCGTATAAATTGTAATCATCAACAATAATATCTTAATTATATCTTATTTAATTATAGTCAGGTAATAATATATAATAGTTGTATATGAACTATACAAATATTTCGTAAATATAGAGATTCTCGACACCTGCAATTATCCAAAATTGAAATTTCACCATAAATTGAGACTATATAATTTTGCCTAAAGGAAGAATTTCTTTCTTGTGTGAATCAAAGAAAAATGTGACAACTTCAAAGATTCTATCTGCCCTAAAGATCTCCTAACAAATATATAATTATAGTTAAATTAGGCAAATTTTCTCCTGATGGATTCAAAATCCGATTAGTATGAAAAACAAATTGATATTCTATAGTTTCTGTGAAAATATAAATCAACCTGGCTTCTAGTTTTTGTCTCGTCAAAATTGTTGGTAATAAATTGATTTTCAAGTGGATCTGCTAAACTAATGCTCAACAGCACTTTGTCTAAATGGTTTCTTTCTTTCCGTTTGCGTGGAAGCAAAGTTCACACATCTCCTTTTCTTTATCTTTATTTCACCACAAGAATTCCGTGTTCAGAATCCCCACATTGTGAACGTGAATAAAAGAATTGTGTTGAGCGGTTGTCTCTGCAGCTAATAACTTTTCGCAAATATGGGGATAGCTTTCTGACCTTGTAACAGTGTTCTTTTTATAAACGTTTTGTGAAATTGAATTGAATAAATCGGAAAACAGTCAAGACTTTTATATTTGCTTTTATTTTTTGGAAATAATTTAGCATAGCGAAGACTTAGTTTAATTTTTGTTTATATATAGTGTAAAAAAACATTTACAACATTAAAAAATGAAAAACTTGAAATGTTGAAGTTTTTAATCAATTTTATAATTATAATTTCTATAGGATCCGGGTAAAAATAGAGTTTTATGCAAATGAGGTCTAAGCTGAAATATCTTTCATTTCTTGCGTCCCAATTTACGCTTTGCTGGTTCTAATTATAAAACGGGATTTTCATTTTCCAATTATTTCACCTCTCTTTACCGATTTGGTTAAATCATTATATTGCGGCAATTTGAGAAAACGATTCATGAAAAGTTAATTGTTAAAACTTTTACTTCTATGCCATTAATTTATCCTGTTCTGATTATGCTACTTGTAATGTAATTGAAGAAAATTATAAGGTATTATTAACAATCTTATTATTTCATTTAAATAAAATTGATTCGGGACATTTCGGCAATTAACAATATAACTGATCCTTTTAACTGGACAATAAGGATTGTTTTTATTTTGTTTTCACATCAAAAATCATTTCAAGACAGGAGCAGCTCTTTAAAAACTGATGTGTTCTAACTTTAGAAGGAAGAATCCACTTAAATAATCTTGTAGAAATTTAGGGAATCTGATAGTGTATAAAAGGGTGTTCCAAATATTTTAGTTATTCGGTACAGAAATTATCGCAATTATGAATGGAATACGTTTTTTAATTCTCCATCAGCTGTGTTGCACCGAGTATTTCCTAAACTCCATCAGCTGTGTTGCACCGAGTATTTCCTAAACTCCATCAGCTGTGTTGCACCGAGTATTTCCTAAACTCCATC